>MU224542.1:1637130-1660563 GCA_018584345.1 Thuja plicata | reverse complement strand
ATTGAAAATGAGGATATTTATTTAATAATTAAATATTATTTAATTCCTTTTCATGTGTCTCAGCTAAAGAGGGTGAATTTAATTTAATTAAAGTGCTAGGACTTTATTAATTAAATTAATTCGATCAGAGGGTTTTTTTAGCCAAATAGATATTTAGGGATTAAATATGATGTATGATTAATACAAATTTAGGATTTTCTGCATTTGACACTTAGGTCGAGTAGAGTCAGTGAAAACTCAGAATTGCCTAGTACAATAGGAATTTGATGATTTAGAAGAACGACAAATGCAACAAAATTGGTTAGAGTTGCAAGATGCCAATTTTGGGGTGTTACAATATCCAGCCGGCAGAGCTAAATATAGACTTAACTGGTTGTCTACATTATTTTATTCAACTAGAGATAAGTGATTGATTTAAAGTTGATTTGTACAGTTGGAAAGAAGATATTTACGAGACAAATTAGGAGTTATGCTTTAAATCTAATTGGCTGGATTATTTATCACGCCAAGAATCAATACTCAAGAAACAATGAATATCATGTCTATATAAGAGACAACCTTAATTCATTCATGAGAAGAGGAAAAGGGGAGTGAATAGAAAGAGGATGCTGAAGAGAAACTGATGAAGAACAACTTCATACAGTGCTGATCAAACAATATGAAGGAAGAGCTAAGGAATTCTACAAATACTGATAAACAGTGAGCACAACATCAAGAGCAGAAAGTATGGAGCACAAGGATTGAATTGATACATTGGTCAAAGAGGTATTGTACTTAAATAGATCTAAAAATATGCAAATTCAAAGTTCCAATATGAACAGGTCATAGTGTTTCAATTTAACCATTGAAGCATCAAGTCTCTTAAATGAGCAGGACTTAACAATCTTCTATATATTGAGGTACATCTCAAGGAGTGCCAAAAAAGTTGATTCATGAAAGTAGCATTGGATATGCCCGATGCCTATTGACAGTATAATAAAGAGGCTAATTCAAGGATGAAAATATTAGATGCCCGATACTAAGTGACAACCTCTATGTATAAAATCCTCTAACAAGGTCACACCTAACAATGTGTTTGTAACCTTTAACAGGGTTGGCTCTTAACAGGGCTCACTTCAGAAGAGTGAAATTTTTGAGTACTATTCCCAGTGGTTTTTCCCCTTAATAGGGTTTCCACGTTAAAATCTATGTGTTATGTGTGTATGATTCATTTCTTTACTGTTTTGCATCTTACATAATTCATTCTGGATATATTGGTATACTCTGCATATTTACTATATTTCAGTAGATAGATGACTACTTATCGATAAACATTAAGAAGAAGGTTTAACAAAGCAATCTGACAAGTAGTAAATTGATATAAGTTATTCAAGGAATTCATCTTGTAGGATAGAAGATAAATTTTGAAATAATTTGTGGTTATAAGTTTTGAAGGGTTGATTTAAGGATTAATTTTTGATGCCACTGATTCACCCCCCCCCCCTTCTCTCAGTTATTACTAATAGTTGTATTTATGAACAACTCATATACTATTTTAGTTTAACTATTGATTCATAAAATCTNTGCCACTGATTCCCCCCCCCCCCCTTCTCTCAGTTATTACTAATAGTTGTATTTATGAACAACTCATATACTATTTTAGTTTAACTATTGATTCATAAAATCTCTTAATAGAGTGAGATTTAACCATCCTTTATATATTGAGATACATCCCAAGGAGTATACAAAGGTTTTCATGTTGGAAGCATAGTGAATGCTAGGTCAAGTGATAAACTATTAGTTTTAAATCCTCTAACAAGGTTGCACTTAACAGTGTGTTTGTAACATTTAACAGGGTTGGCTCTTCACCGAGCTCACTTCAGAAGAGTGAAAATTTTGGATTACTAGTCCCATGTGGTTTTTCCCTTAACAGGGTTTCCACGATAAAAATCTATGTGTCAAATGGGTATATGGTTCATTGCTTTGATGTTTTTTCTAATTTACACATTACTAAAACAAGATTGATTGGTACACGCTAAGTTATTTACTGTATTTCGGTAAAGGTTAAGAAAAGATAGACTACTATTTGGTAAAGCTTAAGGAAAGAGTAAATAGTTTAATCACCAAGCAGTATATACATGTTAGATTCACACAAGACATACATCTTTTAGGAATGAAGATAACTATAGGTTTTATATTTGTGGTATAAATTTTTGGTTGAATTATTGGATTAATTTTTGAGGCCACTGATTCACCCCCCTCTTAGTTATTCTAAAAATTGGTATAAGATCTTATGTTCTTAGAAAGGGAGTTTAAAGACTCAAGCTATATATCACAAGATGAGTAAAATGGATGTGCCTATGTCGAAAAAGGAAAACTTTGCATCATGGAAAAGAAGGATAAGACTCCACCTATTAGGTATTGGAAATGATGTCACACAATACTTTGATACCGAATTTGTTTTACCCACTAGACCTCTGACAGTTGATAAATTGAGAGAAAAGCATGAACACAATTCTATGATGATAGAACTTGCTTCCTCACTCTCGGATGCTGAATTTGAAGATGTCAAATCATTCACCACAACAAAGAAAATGTGGGACAAACTCAAGCTGGTACATGGAGGAGATAAGAATGTGTTGAGAGCTAAGGGTGAAAGCCTAAGATGAAAGTTTGATGACCTAAGAATGAAACAAGGAGAAAAAATCACTCAGTACAGCTGTAAAATCAAAGAGGTTGTTAATGCTATCCGAGGAGTAAGAGGTGTACTTGAAGAAGAAACAAAGGTAAGTAAAATTCTTAGAACCTTACTGCCTATTAATGCTATTAGAGTATCTACTATAAAAGAAATGAGAGAAGTAGAAAATAACAATGTTACTCTAGATAGTTTAATTGGCAGACTTATTTCATTTGAGATGAATAACTTTAACAATAGTGTCTTACCAACTATTGAGTCTGCATTCAAATCTTCTCTGAAAATAAGTAAATCAAGTCATAAACACACTATGCAAAATGATAGCAAAAGTGATAGTGATGACCAAGAACTTGATGAGATTGAAGCACTAATGGCTAGAAGACTGCAGAGAGGAAAAGGTAGATAAAAATGTAAATTACCATTGGTATGTTTTACACTTTGCTTCTAGATGTCCTAAGAAAAGAAAAGATGATAGAAGCAATGAAAAAACTTATGAAAATAAGTTTGATAGAGGTGATGACTGAGATTACTAAAGCAACCGACAATCTGATAGAAGAGATAACCGAGACTACAAGGACAAAGGAAATAAAGCTTGTTACCTGGCTGAAAATACTAACAATGAATTTGATGAATATATTGAGGTAGTATTTGTTTCTATGAAGGATGATTCAGACAAACAAGAAAGGTATGTTGAAACTGCACTCATATCTAAGGTTAGTAAAAATGATGTCTCAATTATTGATAGTGGCTGTACTCACAACATGACTGGAGATAAGGAAAAGTTTGAAACTTTTAAATATTATAATGGTGGATCAGTAAGAATAGGTAATGACTCACCTTGTCCAGTTGAAGGTAAATGAACCATAATGTTGAATAATCTGATCAGATGTGAAAATTCATATTGCATGAAAGGACATAACTATAATCTATTGAGTGTTTCACATCTGAATAACATAGGTGACCGAGTTGCATTTGAGAACAAAAAGGCAAATATCTTTAATGAATCAGGAAGGTTGATCGGTACTGGAGAACAAACAAAAGGTAACATATTCTATCTTGATGATATTAAGACCACTTTTTTAATAGATAGAAATGAAGACATTTGGTTGTGGCATAAAAAATTATGTCATGTGAACTTTGAAAAAATGGTTAGGATAAGAAATAAGAGAAAGGTAAGAGGCTTACCGAACATGTCAAAACCTAACCATGCCATGTGTAAGAATTGTCAAAAAGGTAAAATGACAAAGTCTAGTGTCAAGAGAAAAACCTACACATCTAATGCTATTCTAGAATTAGTCCATACTGACTTATGTGGACCAATGAGAACAAAGAGCTATTATAGTGATAGATACTTCATTCTCTTTGTTGATGATTATTCTAGAATGATGACTGTTATGTTCTTAAAAGAGAAATCAAAAGCATTCAAGATGTTTAAATGGTATAAAGCTATATTGGAAATTTTTTTTGGAAAGGAACTAGAATTTCTAAGATCAGATAGAGGAAGAGAATTTATTTCCTATGAATTCACTAGCTTTTGTAATGAGCATGGAATTAAAAGAAAGTTTTATGTACCGATAACACCACAATAAAATGGGATTGCTGAGAGAATAAATAAATCAATTATTGATTATGCCAGAACACTGATTATTGAGAAAGGCATCACACAAACATTCTGGAGAGAAGCTACTAGTATTGTTGTCTATACATTAAACTAAGTTTAATTGAAGAAAGACACCAATAAGACACCTTATGAGCTATGGTATGTATACACACCCAATGTAAGTTACTTTAGAATTTTTGGAAGTCAATTTTATATTTTGAAAGATGATAGAAATGGAAAGATTGAGTCTAAAGGTGATGAAGGAACATTTCTAGGTTATTCTACCAAAAGCAAGGATTATAAATGTCTTAACAAATCCTCTAAAAAATTCATTGAAAATGCAAATGTCAAAGTGGATGAATTTTCTGAGAAAAATGACGATGAAAGAAGAAAGGAACTGGAAGAATAAAATAGGTTTGTCTATAGTGAAAAACCTGACACTTTTCCTGAACAACAGTGTATCGCTACTGAGCGACAAAAAAATGCACCCAAGCATCACACTGCAAATAACAAAAATTAGGAAATTGCTCACAATGATGCACCAAGTGATGAAGACAAAAATGAAGGTCAAGATGATGATTAGAATGATGAACAAAGAGATGAACTGGTACTTTCCAAGTATGTCAGAAGACACCATCCACAAAATTAGATCATAGGAGACAAAAAGGCTTGAATGAGAACAAGAAGTAAGTCACTGAACACTAGATGTTTAATTTATGATTTTGAGCCTAAATCTGTCAATATTGCACTTGAAAATAAAGAATGGGTTAGTGCTACAAGTGAAGAGATTGAGAAGATTGAAAAGAAAAATACATGGACATTAGTACCTAGACCAAATGACAAGAATGTCATTGGTACCAAATGGATATTCAGAAACAAGTTGAATGAGAATGGAGAAGTCACAAGGAAGAAAGCAAGATTAGTATGCAAAGGGTACGCACAAGAAGAAGGTGTTGACTATGGAGAAACCTTTGCACCCTTTGGTAGACTAGAAGGAGTAAGAATTTTACTTACTTATGCTTCATTCAAAGGATTCAAGATATGCCAAATGGATGTTAAATTTGCATTCTTAAATGGAATACTAGAATAAGAGGTATACATTGAACAACCAGAAGGATTTATTGATCCTAACAAGAGAAACATGGTTTGTAGACTACACAAAGCCTTGTATAGATTGAAACAAGCACTGAGATCATGGTATGAAAGACTCCACTCCTATCTTATAAGTATTGGATTTGTAATAGCAAGTAGTAACAATAATCTGTGTTTAAAAGAAGATACCGATGATAACATTCTGATTGCTGATTTTTTTTTGATGATATCATTTTTGGAGGTAATGATATGTTATGCAAATAATTTTTTGATGAAATGAGCAAAGAGTTTGAGATATCAATTTTTGGGGAGATTAAATTCATTCTTGGTCTATAGATTCTTCAAAAGGATGTAGGCATCTACATCACACAATCCAAATACATCAAAGAATTTCTCAAGATATTCAAGATGGAGGAATCCAAGCCAGTAGGAACACCTATGGCAACCGGATGCAAGTTGACAAAGGAAGACAAGTCAACCAAGGTAAATTAGACCCTATATAGATCTATGATTGACAAAATCATGTATGTTGTACATACAAGACCATATACAACACCTGTAGTTGGATTAGTTGCAAGATCCTTTGCTAATCCTAAGGAATCACACATGAATACTGTCAAAAGAATATTGAGGTGTCTAAAGAATACTGAAGACTATGGCTTATGGTAGAATAAAGAAGGCAAATTTGAGCTTCAAGTCTATACAGATGCTGATTGGGATGGAAACATAGATGATAGAAAGAGCACAACAGGAGGAGAATTATTTATCGGTGACAAACTTGTCACATGGATAAGTAAAAAGCAATGATGCATCTCACAATCCACTGCAAAAGTAGAATATGCAGCTATTGCTGAAAATTGCTCTAACATTGCATGGATCAAGCAATTACTAGAAGGTATTAATTTGAAAATTATTGAACCAGTGATCATCTATTGTGATAATACAAGTGTAATAAACATTTCAAAGAACCTTGTCATGCATGCTAAGACAAAGCATATTTCTTTTAAGTATCATTACTTAAGGGAACAAGTGCAAGAGAAAGATGTGATACTAGAATATGTGCAATCCAAAGAAAAATTAGTATACATATTCACAAAGCCATTACCAAAAGATACATTTGAGTACCTGAGAAAGAGACTAGGGGTCTGACCCTTGTCTATTGGTCACTAAGCTGACTAGGAGGCTGCATAAACCTACACATTATCAGAATATCATTCATGTTGATGAAAGAAAAGAGATGGACTGCAAAGATATATCAGTACACAACAAGGTACTTATCTGCACCAAACACCAAAGTTATTATATTGGTGATGCAGAAGAAATTGAAGGACTATATTAGAGAGAGAGAGAGATTATATGTTTGGAATTTCTATCAAAGGGAGAGATTATATCCATATGAAATATCCAAAGGAAGAAAATAAGAAATAACCATAAGAGAGAAGAACATGCAAAGGGAGAGAAAAGATTCAAAAAAAGAATTTTCTACAAAGGGAGAGAAAACATCAGAAAAAGCTTCAAAGAAACATCCAAGGAAGAGAATTGGAAAATTTAACACTGCAAATCTATCCAGAAAAGGGAGAAGATATTCTACAACAAAGGGAGAGGGAGAATTTGTTTTTTGCTACATCTATCCAGTAAAAGAAAAAAGAAGAAGAAAGTACTCTGCAAGAAACAAATCTAAGCTAGAAGAGCTTATCGAGAGTCAGCCATTTGTATTGGTTATAGAACAAATAAGTTTGGAAGATTTTGATGAACTACAACTGATATATTCTATATTGTATTAGTTGTATGTTGCCATCAATACTAAAGGGAGAGATTGATGAACTATAACTGATTGAATTTTTGAAGATGACAAAGTTGATAATAACCAAGATGCAGAAAGTAAATGGAAGAAATTAAATCAGTTAATGTATTGTATTGTCATTGATGTCAACTTGATATGGTATTATTTCTCATACACATATTGTCACAACACTTCAAGATTTGAAGAGACAAATTTTTTGTCCTTGGTAATCATGTATACCGAGTGACAGTAAACCTCGATGGATAGTGAACCCCAAGCACAGAAGTTCACAGTGCTACCTGATGGACATTGTTACCCGAGAAAGTGATACCCGAGCAAGCATTACTAAGATAACTATAGTTTTCACTGAACATAACTGAAGTTGTTTCCCAAGCTATCTGTAGTAGTCACTGAGTACAACTAAAGTGTTGACCAATGAGAACTGAAGTTAGGATACGGAAAAACAACTTAGTTGACAGGAGCTAAAGATATAGCTAACTGATTGTTTACTTTTTTTTCATTGATTAGTTAAAAGATAAAGATAAGAAGGAGATTTAAAGCATGTTTTATTCTAGAAAACAAGGAGAGATTTGTGAAATAAAACTAAAGCAAGAATGATGAGCTTTACGGATCAAGAAGTGATCAATGAAGAAAACAAGAAGGACAAGAAATGGTGAAATCATGTCTATATAAAGAGACAAGTAATTCATTATGAAAAGAGGAATGCTGAAGAGAATTATGGTGAAGATAGAAGTCTTCATACAGATTGGATCATACAAGCTGAATAACAGAGCTAAGAATTTTGCAGACACCGAGCAATACAGAATCAAACAACATTCACCAAGCATAAAGAAGTGGATAAAAGGAATTGAAGAGAACATTGACCAGAAAGGTATTATGAGCTTACAATAGATCTAAACATCTGCAAGATTAAGTTGTATTTATGAACAAATCATATACTATTTTAGTTTAACCATTGATTCAGAAAATCTCTTAACAGAGTGGGATTTAACCATCCTTTATATATTGAGATACATCCCAAGGAGAATCAAAAGGTTTTCATGTTGAAAGCATAGTGAATGCTAGGTCAAGTGATAAACTGTTAGTTTTAAATCCTCTAATAAGGTCACACTTAACAGTGTGTTTGTAACCTTTAACAGGGTTGGCTCTTCACTGAGCTCACTTCAGAAGAGTGAAAATTTTGGGTTACAGTTCCCAAGTGGTTTTTCCCTTAACAGGGTTTCCACGTTAAAATTCCATAGGTTAAATGTGTATATGGTTCATTGCTTTGATTTTTTTCTTTACACATTACTAAAACATGATTGAACGGTAAACACTAAGTTATTTACTATATTTTGGTAAAGGTTAAGAAAAGATAGACTGTTATTTGGTAAAGCTTAAGGAAAGAGTAAATAGTGTAATCACTGAGTAGTATATACATGTTAGATTCACACAAGACATACATCTTGTAGGAATAAAGATAACTAGAGTTTTTATATTTGTGGTATAAAGTTTTGGTTGAATTATTGGATTAATTTTTGAGGCCACTGATTCACCCCCCCTCTCAGTTATTCTAACAGTACACCCAAGATTGTATAATGATGAAATACATGCAAGGATGCAAAAAATTGAATTGGTTAAAAAAAAATTGTGATATGGCCAAACATATCATTTTCATGCATTAGAATTCAATTATAATAGATTTCAATTGTAATATAGATTTCATTAGATTTATGTTTATCCCATTATGTAACCATTTGACCTATTAAGCTCTATTAGCCAAGGGTGGGTCAAAGTGGTCAAAATGGTCAATTAAGGTTGACCTAGCATAACAATGATGTATTTAGCTCATCTAAGTCACATTGGTAATGTTTGCAAAGTTATAAGTATCATTGACGTAAAAGTGCCAAAAGTTGCATTGTTGCTCAGTTGAAAGATACACCACTTGGTTTAAATGGTGCATCTTTCAAAGAGTCCATTGTGGGACAAAAATGTTAGCTCCATCAGATCTGGTTGGGTGATTAAATTCTAGTGAAGACCTTTTTTCATCTGCGTAGCATCAAGAACATTTCGACGCACACTAGACCTAAGTGTTCCCAAGGTGCACTAAGCTAAATCTGGTAGTAATTTTTGGAGGGTGATATCTCAGACCTCATGAGGGGTATTAGAGAATTGTGAAGTGAAAAAGGACTGTCTTGGGAAGGCCTACAAGAATGTAGCTCAATTTTGGGATATTCCACTTGGTTTCCATTTGGAGACCCAATCTCGATTGTTGCAAACAATTGTATTATTGCTTAGTTGAAAGTTTGTCAATGGTGCATCTTTCAAATCATTCATCATGGGACCAAACCATTTTCTCTATCGACTCTGATTGGTTGGGTAAACGCTAGTGGAGATATTTTTTTGACCATGTAGCATCAAGAATGTTTCGATGCATGTCAGATCTAAGTGTTCCCAAGGTGCACTAAGCCAAATCGGGGAACAATTTTTGGAGAGTGATATATTCTTGAACCTCATGAGGGGTATCTAAAAAGTGTGAAGTGCACAAGGACCATCTTGGGAAGGCCTAAAATCATGTAGCTCAATTTTGGGATATTCAAATTGGTTTCCATTTGGCGACCCAATCTCTGTTGGTGCAAAAAGTTACATTGTTGCTCACTTGAAAGTTGCTCAATGGTGCATCTTTCAAACCATTCATTGTGGTACCAAACCATCAGCTCCATTGGCTCTAGTTGAATAGGTAAATTCTAGTGGAGACCTTTTTTTGCTATCGTAGCATCAAGAATGTTCTAGCGCATATCAGACCTAAGTTTTCCCAAGGTGCACTAAGCCAAACTGGGCAACAATTTTTGGAGAGTGATATCTCAAACCTTGTGAGGGGTATCCGAGAACCATGAAGTGCACAAGGACCATCTTGGGAAGGCCTAAAAGCATGTAGCTTAGTTTTGGTATATTCCACTTGGTTTCCATTTGGCGACCCAATCTCGGTTGGTGCAAAAAGTTGCATTGTTTCTCAATTGAAAGTTGCTCAATGGTGCATTTTTCAAACCATTCATTGTGGGACTGAATTGTCAGCTCACTCTAGTTGGCTAGGTAAATGCTAGTGGAGACCTTTTTTTTCCCACATAGCATGAAGAATGTTCTGGTGTTCTAGTGCATGTTGTACCTAAGTGTTCCCAAGGTGCACTAAGCCAAATCAAACAATAATTTTTGGAGAGTGATATCTCAGACCTTGTGAGGGGTATCAAAGATTTATGAAGTGCACAAGGACTAGCTTGGGAAGGTCTACAAGAATATAGCTTAGTTTTTTTTATTCCACTTGGTTTCCATTTGGAAACCCAATCTCTGTTAGTGAAAAAAGTTGCATTGTTGCTCAGTTGAAAGTTTCTCAATGTTGCATCTTTCAAAGCGTTCATTGTGGGACCAAAACATCATCTCCATCAGCTTTGGTTGTTTGATTAAATTCTAGTGGAGACCTTGTTTCTCCCACGTAGCATCAAGAACATTTTGCCACATGCTAGACGTAAGTGTTCCCAAGGTGCACTAAGCCAAATTGGGAAGGAGTTTTTGGAGGGCAATATCTTAGACCTCGTGGGGGGTATCAGAGAATTGTGAAGTGAAAAAGGACCATCTTGGGAATGCCTACAAGCATGTAGCTCAGTTTTGGGATATTACACTTGGTTTTCATTTGGCAACCAAATCTTGGTTGGTGCAAAAAGTTGCATTGTTGCTCAATTGAAAGTTTCTCAATGGTGCATCTTTCAAACCATTCATCCTAGGAGAAAATCATCTATTTTTTAGCTTTAGTTGGCTAGGTGAACCCCAGTTACAACCCTATTCCTCCCACAGAGATGCAAAGAATGTCAGCGACCACCCCATACCAAAGTGTCCCCAAGGTCTATTACGCCTATTATCCCAGTTGCGGTCACCCTATAAGGAAGTTGAGTTAGGGTATGCAAATTTGGAGTCTATTATCCAAGTTGCGGTCTATTACGCCTTTTAGCCTATTACTTTGGTTGGAAAAAATATTTTGAGGGTAGTTTCTTTGGAAATGAAGCCTAATTAGGTCTATTACACATGATAATACATGACAATGATATAATATAGAAATGAAAATACATACATACAATGCATGACAAATATGTAATATGGAAATAATACATACATGCAATGCATGCCAAAGATATAATATGAAAATGAACATACATACATAAATATTGTGCATGACAAAGATATAATATGGAAATAATACATACATACAATGCATGACAAAGATAAAATATCCAGAAATGAACATGTTCTATAAATATATATGAAATTTTTTTGTACAAAATGTGGCACATGCCATCTCAAAATCTTTACAAAATCTACACATCTAGATACAATGTGGCATACACCATTTTAAAATGTGTCATATGAAATATCAAAATAAGAAACAACTACAAATGTTTATAGGACATCCTATTCTATAGGTGGATCATCAAAATGGAGCCTCTTCAAAGTACTGTTTGGCTCTAATGGATCCTGCATGAACACAGAAGTGAAACTCCAAGTTAGATTACTTAATTTACATGGTTTCTACAAACCAAAAATAAAAATTCAAAATTATAGTCAACAATAATAAATAAACAAATTTTAAAATTGGACTCTCATGTACCTCGCCTCTCTGTCTCCTCATGTGGTCAAAAGTCCTAAAATATGTCCTTGGTAGTGAAGAGACAATGCTACCAATGTCGACTCTGACTTGTATATATTTGCAAAAGTGAGATTGATCTACGAGTTATACTATTTAATGTTAAATCCTTGGTAGAAAAATATATTTACAAATAATTAAATTAACATTAAAACTTACCTGTGTTGAAATTTCTTTAGGAAATGTTGATTGGGTCATCAATTATACAAAGCCTTGGTATTGTACCTCCCTTAAACTAGGGGTTACCTACAAAAGTCAAAGATATACTTGATACAATTATGACTTGATCATATAATAGTTGATAGTAAAATGCAAAAAAAATAATTCTATATATATATGTACCATGGGGCTATCACTGTGAATTGAGATGTGTGTGACTCTAACATGGTGAATCAGTCTCATGAAATCCTCAAATACCACCCTCTGTCAAATAAACCATGTAAATTAGAAATGAGTACGCACAAGTGAAAAGTATACATATGCATAAATAATCTAAAATACTTAATTAACTTCCCCTTATCAATGCCTGATGCTTGAACCCCTTCACATTTCCCCCCACTGGAATATGGTGAAACTTGCATCAGTATGTAATAAGATGATCATAAAAATTAGAAAACACATGCATATACTATTATAAAAAGGGAAACTAATAAGTAAATTAAAACATATGTACCATGGAAGTGTCAAGACTAAATGAAATTGCCGAAAGCATGAGCCCCTCCACTTGTTCCATCTCCTCCTCTCTCATCAATTGAACAAAAATGGAACACATAAAAATACATAAGTGCTCCTGAAATCATTATAACTAAATTCTACTAAAAATATGAACGTTTAAAATTAAATACAATGTGACAAGTTAACTGTTTACTCTTACCATAACAATAGGATTTCATGGCTCTGCATGCCCCTCCTCATCTCTCGTGTGATGCACATCTCCATGAGGTGCTTTAGTGCATGTAGTGTCCTATGTTGTATCGTCCACCTTGAAGATGTAGTCATATGCATCACTATCATTCAGGGGACCCAAGCACAAATTCTTTCACATAATGCAAGTGTGGGGCACACAAACATGTGAGCTCATGGAGGATGTGGAAGGACTAGAATCATCAGCATGAGGAGGAAACAATGCCACTCTCTACCTAACCAATAGATCACTCAAGGTGTGAATGACTCTAATAGTCTGTGAGTCAGGCTCAACAATAATATCAGGATGTTGCACTGTAGGATATTGGGGTGGGGGGGACATATGTGTGGGATTTCACCTGGTTTGCCTATGGCATGTCCTAAGGAGCATCTAAGCCTATGCCTTGGTTTGATCTTATGCTCCAATAGTTTACCTTGTGACCAAGCACAAATTCATCATACAATTTTATTAAAAAATATAATGGAACATCCAAATTTCTGTAGGGTGGTCTATCAAAAATCATCCACCAGCGGTCCCAAAAGTGGTCACGTATCACATAATTTGTGTACCATTTAATTGACAACTTGGGATTTATAGGGTCCACTTTTAATCCCATTTTGGGATCCACAAAAAGGTTACATATGCCATTTTTAGTTATAGTTAGGTTCATAACTTGATCATAATCAAGCCCATTGTCAAACTCATCGTGCATCAAATTGCACCAAAGAAGTGCAACATTATGTTTCTTTGTAATCTTCTCCATGTTTTCAATAATGAAGTTCAAGGTGAAAAAAATGGGGTGCAATATGGAAATATTGGCATATGTAGTCTGAAAGCCTCTAAGATGCTTTAGATTTTCTCCTATAAGATCATCTAAAGGTCGAGGGTTTAGGATTGGTTGGACTTCTGGAGGTGGGGTATTTTTTCCAAGTGGTTGCAGGTTGTTTGGAGGTGGTTTTAGATTATTTGTGGGATCATTGTGATGGTTTTATGCTTGGTTTGAGTCCATGTCTGATTACAATAAAAATAAATATACAATTACAATCAATTTTTAAAATGATAACAAAATCAAATAAACCCTACAAAAAACTACCAATTTCATATTAAAAACATCAAATAAAAAAAAATAAAAAAATTTGAACGTACCTATTCAAATTGATGAAAAATTTAAAATTGGAGTGATGTATATCCGATTCTATATCGGATATGAGATAGGGCTTCCTTTCTCAATGTTTTCACAATGAAAACTGGGAAACACAACATGCGGGCTTGAATTAGTTTTACTAGAAAAAATGGATATCTGTTATAAAATTAGATATCCAATAATATCATATATCCAATTTTGTATCATATAGTCATTTAGGCTTGTGCTTTGGATTTTGGTTTTTCCATGTGTACTGACACCTAAGCCTACTAAAAATTTAACACACTTTTAGTGCCTTTTTGGACGATTGAAAAGAGGATTTTTCACATCGCAATTTTTTGGCATACCATGATCTTGTACATACCCCAAATAACATGTGGAATACACTCAGGTAAAAAATAGGGATAGAATAAGATACTAGAGGTGACTCACAAGGATAAATAGAGGAAATCCTAAGACACATGCTAGAGAGTGTCATCACATAGATCTGACTCCTGGGCCTTAGTAGTCTCTCTAGCCTTTGGCCCCAAGTGGAGCTTATGTGGAAGCAAAAACCTTTCATGAGGACAAGATGTCAATTTTCTAGATCAATGTCCCATGGACAACCATGGCTTATCCAACCCATCCTTGTCTATACATACACTTAAGGCTATCGATGAGTCAATTATCTTATTAATATGTATCACAACCTAGTACATTTTATTATATTTTGACTTTATTAAAACTCTATAATGGGTTACCCTAGACTGGCCACTTTGGGCCCCGACCCCCATTGCCAACCACTCTCCTAACAATTATCCTAGAAAATCGTCCCCTATGCTCCAATAAGAAAACAAAAAGAGTGAAAATTCATATCATTAAATAAAACCTCAAGGTTCATCAAATCCAAAGAACCAGAAAAAAATTGGAGCATCGGACCTCAAAACAATAATGGAATCCAAAATTCCATCATAACAAAGAGTACTTCAAAATCAACATCATGTACACATCGTAGAGGGTTGGAAGGATGGGAAAGTGAACCTATGGGGGAAATATTTCACTCTCTCCATGAGGGTTATTTCTAAAATTACGGGCTTGTCTTGTGAGGGCATGAAATTCTATAGGGATAATAAGAGGGCAGGAACTCAAGCTTTCAAGAATTTTCTAAAAATAGAAGAAGAAGAGGTCCTTCTTAGTAAAGGGATGGGGGATTACTTTGATATCAAAAAAATTAAATCCCACTGGGCTAACATTCTCACAGTTATGATTGAGTATTTTGCCTTGGACGGTAGATACTCTAAAATCTACAATCTGCACTTCGTCCTGGCTAAACATTTTAGGCACGGAAAAAAGATTTTGTTTCCTTTTTATCTCCTGAGCTCGTTGCCTAACAACATGATGGAGCATAGAAAGAAATCAAGTAACCCAGTGCTCCATGCGGGGCTCATTCTGTTGATCTTTGAGTATGCCCACAACCATATATGAGAGCCTATCCCCAAGAGGGTTAAAGGGATTGCAAGGCAGGTTAAGAAGGAAAGTAAAAAAAAGAGTTTGAAGAAAAGGGTTAGAACCAAAAAGAGGGCAAACCCAGAAATCCAGGAGGATACAGATGATGAAACCCTAGAAAATCAGGGAAAAGATGATGAGAACCAAAATGATGAAGCTTGTGAGACTAATAATGAGAATCTAGAAAATGAGAAAGAAGCTCAGCTGAGTAAGGAGTACTCTCAGATGGAAGAGGAGGATATGCCTATTACTGATGAAGAGGGCAAGGGTGTTGAAGCTAGTAACAAAGAAATGGAAATTGAGGGAGAGGAAAAAGAGGGAGATGAAAAAGAGAAGAAGAAGAATGAGGATGAAGATGAGGAGGGTCAAAATGAGCAGCTGATTTTAAAGGATGATAAAAGGAACAAAAATAAGTAGAGAATGGGCCCCAAAGAGGTTGGTTTTGATAGAGATGACAAAATCTTGAAAAGAAAAGTGGACTATGGGGCGAGTATGGAAGACTGGCTTAGTGAGAAGATGAAGATTATAAATGAGAAATTGATTGAGATGCAGGAGGCCATGGAGACTTTCAAAGCCAAGGTTGAGGAAATGGAGAAAAACCTGACGATTAAGGTAAATAACAGTAACAGAGATGAGGAATTTACTGCTAAAGTTAATGAGATTATGGAAGAAAAGATAAAATATATGAAAGAACAAATAAGCCACAATGGGCACATGATACATGTCATCTATAAGCACAGCAATGAAGGGCTTCAAGTTTTGGTTCAGAACCTAAAAGCGTTATATGCTTACCTGGAAAGAAGTCTGTTGGAAAATACAACAATTATTATTGATGATAAGGCAGGAAGCTCGGGCCTAGGATCTAGAACCCAAAGTGGTATTAAAATAAAAGTCTCTGAGATCCCAAAAGAGGTGTTAGAGCTGGATTCCATTGACAAAATGGAAGAAATGCAGAAGGAGGCAGGGGAAGCCTACCAAAAAATGATGTAAAGTTTTTTCTTTAGTTCTAGAAATTTTGCTAGATTTTGTGCGTTCTTTTGGCAGTTCTTTTAATTTCCTATTTTTGGTCTAGGGTGTCTTTTTGGGTCCTTCCTTTTGTTCATTGCAGGCTTTGTATGTTTGTAAGTGCCTATGATGCTTATCTCTAGTAGCTTATTGTAAAAGGTTTTGGGGTCCTTTCAAAACTTGTTTTTACCTTAATCAAAAGCATCATGTACACATCATAATGTGAATCTCATGGAAACTCTCTAGGATTCTAAAACTAACCATAAATTAGATACAAAATTACTCATGTATAAGTCCTCTTTGGATCCATTCCAACAAATACGATACATGGATCTCCTTGATCCATCAAATACATATTTATTCTCCAAGAGCACCCATACCATAATACAATAAAAACATTATATCATAGAAGATCAAGAGAATCAAACCCATCAACAAGTCAATAGTAAAATTGATTCCAACAACAAGATGTCAAGAAACATAACTAGGACCTTCACGCGACCTGAATAACGCAATTAGGCCCAAATCTTACATATAATTAAACTCCATAGGTAAACATGAAATTGACATATAAATCAATAACCTTGAAAGCCTCTAATATAATACTACTATTCAATCAAGATCATAAAACTAAAGAAACCCTCGAAGCCTCTGGTACCAACATGAACTCACCCCAAAACTCATGAATAATTATGAGAAGACATTTAACATCAAAACAACCACTCAAAGAATATCAACCAAAATATCACTTTTTTTTATAGAAGATAAGGTAATTAATAATGATAAAATTTCTACTCTTAAATTAATCATATTCTTAAATTAATCTGCTCTTTTTAAAACACCCTATTTCCTCCTTGAACACAAATATAATCCTTAACTATAACTGATAATCACAAATAACATTTAGTCACATGCAAATATTCAAGGTTATAATCTACATGTATCCTTCATACTTAGCTGCAATACCAAGTTGACAAGTTATAAACATCTCTAAATTAAGGATTTAATAATGATAAACAATCAAGTATCCCTAATTCTCTATAATAAGGATTACATATAATTCCAACTTAAAATTGAATTAATAACCCTAATACTGTTAACACATTAATCTAAAATCTAATACACAATAGGTTTAATTATTATAATTCCATCTATCTATCACTTCTAACTTCATAAAAGTCTCAATCCCTAGCTAATTCAATCCTATATTAGAACATAATGAGTTAATATTAACTGAAATAACTTGTATTAAAAGAAAGTAATATTAGATAGTTTTAGTCACTAAAACAATCTATCTAAGGGACCTATTAATTAAGAATTCAAAACATGTGTTTTGGTCTACAAAACATTAATGCAACTATCCCTCTTCATGACAAAATGTCACCAGGCCACACTATGGAACTAAGGTAGAGTAATATATGCATGTCTATGATAAACAAAAGGGTTAATTACAACATTGAACTAGAATATAGAAAAATTGCTAACTAAGGTATCAAAATTAATGAATAGTCACATCATAGAGAACAATCAATGAATTGAATACCTAGTTCTAATAATATAGAGTAAGATTTGATTCTCACTAACTATCCCAAATAAATAACATAATTTTATTTTAACTTATCCTAAAACAACATAACTATAAAAACATAAAATATTTTGCTTTTAATTTGTATTACCTAAACATTAATTGTAAAGTTAAAACTTAACTAAATTTAAATAACACAAAATAGAGTAGAAGGAATAAATAACTAAATAGTATTTTTTCAATTGATATTAAAATTATCTAATAACTTAATTCTAAACTAAAGTGATCATGATGTAACAAGAGACACAAGTGTCAAAGTTTCTGCCTATAGTGTAATGCTTCTGGGGGAAATATATGTTTTTAGGAGTAAGATATGGTGAAATGAGAAAGTGTAAGAGGGAAAGAAAAAATTTTGTGACACCAAATTAAGGCTTTAAGCAACAAATGCTTAGGAAGTGTGAAAAATACTAAATTTGATTTATGAAACTTGGTTGCAATTTTTGTAGATGAGAAATATCATTAGGGTAATTAGTTTTGTATATATTAAAAACATAATGATATAAATGGTGAAATAAAAAAGATAAGACAAATGAAACCATTGGAAAACTATTTATCTTAGCTTGTTCTAATGACTAGGTGAACATTAATATAGAAAATAAAATAAATATTGAACAGATGAGAACATACATTCATATAAGGGGATAAGGATTTAAAATTTTTTATGAGGTGGGAGTGAACACAACATTGAGAACATCAAAAAATTTCATGATCAGAAACTACAAATTATATTTGAAGAAAACTCCTAATTAATTTAAAACAATTTATAATGGGCATCTCACTATTCATGCCACAGTTTTAAGAGATTCTTACTTTACTATAGCTGGTGAGGTGTATAAAAATGATTAGAAGCAATTAAGAAGATAATAATATATAAAATAAAATAAAAATATTGAAAAGATGAGAACATACTTTCATGTAAGGGAATAAGGAGTACAAAAGCATGAGGTATAAATCAACATAAGAATTGAGAACATAGAAATTATTCATGATTTAAAGCCACAAATCATATTTTGAGAAAATATCTAATTAGTTTGAAATATTTTCTAATGGACATCTCACTATTCATTCCAAATTTTGTAGCGATTCTTAATTTACTATAGTTGGTGAGCTGTATAGAAATGATGAAAAGAAAATAAGTGCTCATGAAGGAATACAATTGTCAATTGCTTTCAATTTTTTTAAAAAAATTTAAATGTAACCAAAATTACAATATTTATATGTAGAGAATAATACATATATTTTGCAAACAAAAATCACAAACTGAAATTAAAGACACTCTACAATAATCAATTCATTGTATGAATACATTTCTATTATTCCCAAAGTAAAAATAATTTAAATAAAATAATTATTATTAATTACGATTTTTATATAATATGATATAATAATTCAATCATTATAAATTATTTAAAAAATATTACTCCATTTATTAAAAATATAAGAAATAATTCATATTTAAAAAACAAATAATTAAAATATTAAATTTAAAAAGTACTTATATTTACTATAAAAATAGTATATTAAATCTTTCCCACATTTAACATTACTATTTCATATAAATTGAGCTTTTTGACATTATTGTATTGAAGCATTCTCATATTCCTAGAAGACCACTTAACGTTAAATTGTGCTTGTACGATGGTCAACTATTAAGGACCACTCAACATTCATATTTTGAATATAACTTGCCATAGGTTGGTAAAATGTGATATAGATATCTTGGGACATTATAAGAACATGAGAAACAAAACTTTATTATAAAATTTCCACATATACTATCTTCCCTTACACGTTTTTGCATGTTGTTTGCTGAAATGGACACGAGTTTGACAAATGGAAAGTGTTTTTTCTTGCAATGGACATTTGGAATACAAGGAGAACATTTGTTTATATACATCACGTTCTCAAAGATATTTTCTTTGTGTCAAGGAAAAACAAAATATACATTACATGTGCTTTATGGAATTCAAAGGGTATGTGGTGACAACACAGGAAGGTTAGAGTATCTATACATTTTCCATGAGAATACAAATAACATACTCACTAACCAAGTACTTGTCCACCTGGACTTAGATATAGTGAACCATGGTTCACTGATATAGCTTGATCTTTTAATAACATGAAGAATATATATAACATTATTATCTAAAAGACCACAACACTATCCACTTAAGTAAATAAATTTGCATGTTTGAGCTAACTTTTCTCCCAATGCTACCTTCCAAAATGATGTTAACAAAAACCATGTTTCACATGAACACTCGAACATCATATGTAATTCAAAAAATATTACTCAACCTTCTCACACCACTTTCATTAACTAAGAGATTGGGAATTCCTAAACTAAGTCAACTAACTAAAATTTCTTTTGATATATGAGAGTTATGAGATGAGATGCTTTAAGCTAGGAATTTGGAGTTTGTGATGAAAATGAGGATTAACCTCTATCAATTTCTTAAGTTTCATAAACATAACATTTCTTACAGATTTGGGCTCCCCATATTTAGACAGCTGCTCATTCTCCTTGAACAAATCACAATCTCATAGTCTTCAAATCCAACGTTCTAAATAATACACATCCTATACAAGCTTCAAGAAAAATAAATAAAAAATAAAACCTTTCTTGGCAATCATTCCAATATGAATGAATTTGTAAAAAGAAAAGGATTCAAAAAAATACAGTTGCATATCCCTAGATGAGGATTTTAGTTCCCATTAATATATATTAATCTATCATAAATGAATAATTAAATATTACAAAATGACACTGAAGCAAACATGGTACTAAGTTCTCTGGAGTAAGAAGTTGTATAATCTCCTTGAATAGCTCTTCGTTGAAAGAAGAAAATTATTTGAGATCCTTCACTAGTATGTCCATAGCCTTAGCCTGATCTTATCTAAAAGTACACTCAATCTAAAATCAGTTTTCCATTACCAATCAAAACCATTATCTTTAAAAAATTTGAGGATATCTAAATCTCCATCTAAACAAAACTTAAGGAGTCTTTAATACAGTTGCCCATTAGACATCTGAAAAATAAAGAGATAACATTCTCCAAACATTTTTTATACATCTTCATTGTTTACTAAGATCATTAATTTCTACAAAAATAAAATTAAGTCACTATTCTAATAGTTTCTAGGGTTTACCATTTCTGTTGGAGGATGGAAGTAGTAAATCATGATAGGTGTGTGGCATTTGCAAAGAAGTTCACGTGCCATAATTTTTCTCTAACTTTTTTCATACATGCAAGGTACCTCAAAAATAGCTTAAGCATTTTTTTGTACACATATAGATTGAATAATTTTTTCCCGCAAATTCTGCTCATTTAGTCCAGGTCAGAATCAGATTTGACTTTGAGTTTAAGTTGTCAAAAAAAGCATAGTAGGAAAATTGTGAATAACTCAAATTACTATAGGACTACTCATGAGTAACCACAACTTACCATGTTTCCTATGTTAGCTCTCATAAAGAGAAGAAACTCACCTCTCTTTCATGGTAGAAGCTATAAAGCATGATTCCTGGTTAAATATGCTAGAAATTAAGAATAGGTGGTTTGAGTGTTTCTTTACTTGCATAGATTTAAGGCGGTGAGCTTAGTGATGCCAATTTTGGATTTTTCATGTTTCATAAATCCATGAGTTGGTTATCTAGCATGGAAAGTGCACTGCATCAAATATTCAAACCCATTTCGACAAGAATGGAGCCAACAAAGCTCATGAGTTGCATTTGAATACCAGATATCTTATGTTGTTCCATTAGTATGGGTTCTACTATGTTGTATATATGGTTTTGTAATTTTTTCTTGCATAAGATGCATCTATGTTAGTTACTTTATTGTCCATATAGGGAAAAATTAATGAAACAAATGAATATTGTAGAAAATTTAATTTCAAATTTAGTTAACCTATGTAGTTTTCTAATATGGCAAAAGTGGATATTAACTAGCTTGGCATATTTTTCTCCATTTAATGTCTAATATTTAATGTCTGGTATCTAATAATGGTTGTCACCCTTTAGTATAATGTATTTCATGGTCTCTACATACTAAAATTTAATTGTTTTTATACCTGACTAAAATATTGATGAATTTTAATTGCCATTTTTCTTACTGCTTTATATTGTATTTGTTCCAGGCTGACAAGGAAGGGAAATCTAGCATCATCACAGAACATGACTATAATTATGACGAGTATGAGCGATATTGATCTTACAAAACCAGTTGGATCATACATTGGATGTTGGCTGGGATTTTCTATTGACATCACTAATGTGGCTGTAGTTTCTTTCTCGAATGAGCCTGTAAACTAATTAATTATAGAACATATTTTGGGTACATAGGTTATGAATAATTTTGTTTTCTCTAATTTATGCTGTTAAATCTTTTTATTTTGACAAACTTGGATGGGAAGTGGTTTGCAAAAGTTCTTATGTCCATTATTTTAGTGATATTGGTTCAACAATTGAAAGTATCTATCTTGTTAAAAAGTAACATATTTGTGAATGTTATGGTAATGAAATTTATTTGCTAGTTTTGTTGTAGAAGTACTACTTTCCACCGTTGGGTGGGTATAATAAGGAAACTATGGTTAATTAGTTATTAGTTGATACTTATGACACACTTGACCCTGAAAGAATATTTTAATGAAAAGAGAATTCGACTTGATTTTAATTTACTCTTCTTCAGCACTTCATCAGAATCTCAAACTTGCTGTAATATTTTATGTTAAAATTGTCTTGCTGCATTAATATTTACTACACCAGTTTTTCTTACATGGTATTTTCTTCAGGCAATCTTGGAGGCAAGGTGCAAGTCCTGAGTAGTGAGTATTGGAATAGATGCCCCTTGGACTGGTCTTCTATGCAACATTCCTCCCCCAATTAACAAATGCTTAAAGCTGGTTGTCTGGTAAGTGGTTCCCCTTGCCTTTGCAATTATAAATGGATAAAAGAGGGAAAATGGGTAGTGTCACTAATATGTAATACTACTCATTGAATTCATCTTACAAAATCTATGAAAAACTACACCGACCAAAATCTCATAAAGTTATAATGACTGGTCAATTCTACTTGTTTGAAAAAATCATATAAAAAAATAGGATTTTTGTTTTACTGATAGAATAAAATTCTCACAGGTATAGTAACTGATTGTGATCAGGAACAAGAATCGGAGCTTCACAAATAATCGACCTCTTTTGGCTAGAGGTAAAATATTAGGGATATTCGTTTAGCCAAAATTTCCCAAACATTCATTTTACCATATCTCTAATTCTTTAAAACATCACCAACCTTGCTGAGTGACTTACACTAAGCATGATACTAGACTCATTATTTTAAGGCATTGTAGACATCAAAAAATGTCTTAATCCCTCTATTAGTTAAATTATTAATTTAATTAATTCACTTAGCCTTTTAAAATTAAATAAATTTTATTTATTTAATTTTAAGCCTTTTTCCTCTATTATTT
>MU224542.1:1583155-1605945 GCA_018584345.1 Thuja plicata | reverse complement strand
CAATTAGATCACATGGGTTACTCCACCCATCTCTCCAGTTCACATGGGTAACTTCACCCACCTCTTCAGTTCAAAAAGGTAACTCATAATTAGCTCCTCAGTTAACCAAACTCTATCTCTTCTTAACAAAATAAAGAGGTGGAGTTTACTGAGGATCTCTCCTGTTCCTTTTGATCTCAACCGTTCATCTTCCCATCTTTGGGATTGATCTCAACCATTCATTTCATCACAAAATCCTATATAATAAACCCTTCATAACCATTTGAAGGATCCAGGATTTCAAGCTTACATGCGCCATTACTCTGTCAGGTTGGTTCAAGCATCAAGCCTTCTTGCGATCATACATCCATGATTTCAAGCTTACATGCGCCATTACTCTGTCAGGTTGGTTCTAGCATTCAAGCCATCTTGCGATCATAGATCCAGGATTTCAAGCTCTCGTGCGCCATTACTATGTTAGTTTGGTTCTAGCATTCAAGCCATCTTGTGATCACACACACACATTTCAAATATCAAATTCTCAACGCTTCTCAAGTCATAGACGCTACCCCGCCAATATTGAGCATCAAGAACAGTGTTTCAGAAGGAGTAGAGAGAAACAATAGAAGCTTCAAGCATCGAAGGGTTTGCATTCATTTGTCTTCCTTTCTCTTGTTTGTACATTTTATTGCTCGTGTTTCTGTTATTCGTTTAGTAGTTATTGCGTACTTGATTTGCATTCACTTGTGAAACCTTTGCTACCTACCCCCGCCCTTGGAAAGCTGTGGGAAACTGGAGAGAGAGGCATACACATATGCTGACTTCATAGTACTATCCCTCTATATCTTGCTCTTACATAATAATCGACACTTCTTTCATATCTTTACATTACATACTTATATATGCAAATCCGAATAGGCGCGACCCAAAACAAAACACTATTCGGCCCTAAAACAAAATATACAATGCTTCTGAACAAGTCAGCTTCAAGTGTGTTTACTGCAATGTTAATTACATCATTACAAACATATAACAAAAGGCGCTTAGCCAATACATCACAAAATAACACACGCTGATCAAAACACTTAGTCGGCTTCCATGCTCTATCTTCTAGACTACTGGTCTATTGATCTACTTGTAACTTTGTTGTACTGTAGTTTTGTACTATGCATGTCTGGATGTAGCATGTACACATTTCATACAACTTATATCTGAATGCGCATAAGCTGAATCGATCTCTCACACGTGCGCTGATGTGCTGATCACTGAGTAACTCTGTCTGCCCTATTTTTCTTACTTAGTCATTTTGTCTTTCATGAAATAAACTAAACATGACTTTGTTGCCATGATGACAACACAAAATGAGTCATGCATCCTCAGGTGGTCAACTTGCCAGCAATCTCCCCCTTTGTCATTTATGGCAACAAAGGAATGTGGTCAAGTTACTCAAAATGACTTAACACAAAAAGTGACTGTATAACATCGTATATACATATACTTCTCCGCATATACACATTCTATATTACTCCCCCTTTGACATTAATGACAAAGGTGTACAAAAACTTGTAAGTCTACTGCATACTTACTCCATATACACTTCTAGGTACGCAATTTTAAGAGATTGGATCTCTTTCTACCAAAATGCTTTCATAGCATCAACTGTTTGTAGATGCGTGCACAATGCATATGTTAGCTTCTACATTTTTATAAGATCCATGCAGGGACCTTGATCATATGTCACAATAGTGGCATCAATCTATTTTATGTTCTCATTGAGGACTGCTAAGGATGGCGCAAGTGCATTTTTTAATTGTGTTTGCCTTACCCTTATCTTGCTGATTTCTAACTTTGCTTTCTCAATTTTGTGTAACTGCCCTTGGTAGACATTGTTACATATGTTCATGTCTTGCGTCAAAGTTTCAACTGATTTTCTTATGCTATCTATCATTAACTCTACCTCGTCTACCTTTTTGGTGTGCTCAGAGGTGAGCTTTACTCTGTGCATATAGTTTTCTATGACTCTCTTTCCTTTATCTGCCAATTCCTTCAATATAGACTGTCCAATCTTTAAGGAGTTCAAGTCTAAGGTAAAGTTCTTTACCAAATCATCCAGTCTCTCCTTCTTGTATTCATCTTCTGCAATCTTAGTAGTAGAGTCTACTAAGCTTATAAAGTGTGATTTAAAGTTTGAAAAAATGTTGTCCACATCTTCAACTGATTGGACTTTGGCTACTTTCTGATCAGTAGGCACTAAGTCATTCAAAATGTTCACTATTTCCAAAAAGTGAGGGTTCCTCATCACTTGTTTTTCCTTTTCTTTTTCCATAGCAAGAACGCTAATTTTGATTAGGTCTTCTTCTCCCCATGCATCCAAACTTGCTGAATCAGGAGTTAACCTTGACAACAATGAGGTAGATGGTTGAGTGGATGGTGAGAATATAGTGTTCTGACTGGTATCCACGCATTCAACCTTCACTGGTTTCTCTTTTATCGGTGTCTTGTCACCTTGAATATCATCTTGAGTATCTTCATTTATGTCAACTTGATCATTTATGGGAACTTCATCTTTTTGTGCGGCGATATCATTAGTGCACATTTCTTCAGTGCTTACAAATGCCTTATCAATTTTGTCCATATCTTTTTCAGATGCAGTCATGGATATCTTGACATTGTCAACTACTATAGTGTCTTCTGAGTCTTTATCTATATCAGAAGTTATTGTCATTGTGGATGCTAAGGCCTTTGGACCTGTCATGGGCACAATTTGAATTACTAGAGTTGTAGCCTGTTTGGGAGGAGCTAGAGTTACTTTTGATGTAGGCATCATTGGTGGATACATGTGTCTGTCCATAAAGACTTGTGCAAATGCCTTTTTAGTCTCCTTACCTATTTGTTCATAATCCTTGTTCATTATTTGTAAGGTCCTTGTCTTAGTTCAGAGATGAGGCTTCACCAGATCTAACAATATAGCCTTCTCATCATGCAAGCATACAGGAAGAAGAGTATCCAATGTTTCTTCTCTTATCCTCATATCTTCCTCAATTGCATGCCTTTTTATGATCTCCAACAAGTTTTATAACTGATCCGGTATCATTGTCTTGAGTTCAAGAACTATCTTTTTGAACTTGATCATATGAGATATGATCATAGATTGTATCTCGGTCTTATCAATTTATTGATACTTGTCATAGACTTTAGATAGTGTATCTAATCTCCCTTCATTAACAATCCTATTCCTCAAAACATTTAAACTAGGTCTAAACCCTACCTCAAGAGGATCTTGAATATTCTTAGCTTTGATCAGAGTGTTCCTTGAGGATGGGTGATTTGTAGGCGCTTATTTTCTTCCTCTAGTTTTCTTGCTTGGTTTAGATAGTGGAGATGAATCTAAGTCAATGGTGGTAGAGGGCGGAGAGGTGCTCTCTACTTTCTTCTTCTTCTAGATCTGTTCAACTTTCTCAAGTTCTTTTGATATCTTGGTATCTCTGGCTTTGTCAAGATCTTCTTGAGTGACTCCATGAAATTTCAGTATGTTGGATGTTATTCTGGAAGCTTTCCTTTTATTATTAGCACTGTGTAAGATAGTATCCACTTCATTGGTCTTCTCTCTGAAGGTGCCCCACCTAGGCTCATTTGGATCTTTGGGCGCTGAAAATAGAACTTGTGCATATCCCTCTAGCACATTTTCTTCCACTTCATAACCAAGAGGATGAATCCATTTGGTTCTCGGTTCAACTGCCTCCATGCATGTGCAATCTATTTCTACCATGAAGCATATGGTATCCTTGTATTTGTCAACTATCTTCTCAGATAGTCTAAACCTATTCTGCATTTTGATCCTAAATGTCTTTATATCGATATCCATGGTATCCCTTGCACTGCTCTCTAATGTGATCTTGAGTGATATCTGAGACATTGTGCGTTTTCTCCTATCTAGGTAAAGGTTTGCAGCCTTTCCAACTATATGGAAATACAAGTAGATGATCAGAGATCCAAACCTGAATGTCTTGCTCCTATCATGTTTGATGATTTTGATGTTGTCAATCAATTTCCCACGCAAGATCTCACATAAGTTGTATTGAGTGTTTTCCTTCACCATTCTTATAGCTACTAGGACTGTTGCTACAGAGACACTATTCAATCTGTTGGCTTGCTGAAACTTATTTCCGAGTATCATTGTCATAATTTTTATATCATCTTCTTTGATAGGGTCAACTGTCATTCTGTGCTTGTCACTTCTTGATAGACAAACTTGTTCAATCTTCTTTTTGACATCCTTGCCAGTGGGAAAGAGTGGTTTAGTGTTGGGAATTCTGGTTAATTCATGAATTAGGTCTATGGTGATATGCATAGGGAGCTCACCAATCTAGTAGAGATCATCATGTATTCCACTCAACAAAATCTTTACCCATTTGGGCTCATCAAACTCATGCGCATTAGAATACTTGAAGATAGGGTTATCAATCAAGTGCATGAATTCATCTTTGAATGTGTAGTGAGGTTTCATCATGGATGCCATATGAGTAGCTATTTTAACATCTCCTATTGTTTCCTTCTTACAGTATATGTATGCTTGGATATCTTCCACATGAACAACACCTAGTGGGGTTTTGGAGAAAGCCCCTTCCACATCATCCAGTATGGATTTGAATGGATGCCTCTTGAATACAAACCTTTTCCTCTATGCTATATCAAACACAACTGGAGTCGCCATACTTACTTGGAATTATCTTAAGTAGGGTTTCATGAAATTCTAAAATGGTGCGACTGCTAGGGTTCTATTTTAATCTTCTTGTTTGTTTTCTCAACTACCAAATCTGTTATGCCTTCGTGCCTTGATGTCTAGTGATCCAATTCTCTCCAAATTCTATGCTCTTCGAATGAAAGTGTGAAGATGATCAAATACTTTCTTTCTTTTTATACAATCTTCCACATTTAATGTTTGCAACCGTACACAAATTACCCAGTTATTTTGAAACTTTGATCCTGATGCATTTTAGACAATGCATGAATGCACATAGCAATATAATGTTCTTGTAACCATGATTTCATAGGTGCATACTCAGAGGTGAGTATACCAACTATGCAGGGGTCCTGAGCTAGAATAGCTCCCCCTAAGACTAAGAAGGTCTATTCAAGTAGAAGTAGAGGGTGCGTCCACTATGGATGCATCAACTACTTTATCAACATCTTTGTCCTTCTTTACTTCAACCCAAATTTTGCTTGAGTCTTCATTTTCTTGAACAAATTTAACTTCTCCTTTCTCTTCAAATAGTGATTTCTTAGGTTCATCTTGCTTATGAGTTTTGGATCTACAAAACTTTGAGATGTGTCCTACCTTTCCACATGTGTGACAAATAACAGGAGGTCTGATGCTTTTGTTCATCATGCTACATTTCTTTGTTGTGTGTCCATTGTAGTTACATATCTAACATGTAGTGTTCTACAAATTCCTTTGAGATTGATTTCTTTGATTGTTTTGATTTATTCTTCTTTGATTCTGTTGTGACTGAGTTCTGCAATGTATAGCCCTATGACCAAATTTATTACAAGAGAAACAATAACCATTTAAGAGTCTTACCTTTTTTCAATCTCTTTCCAAATGACCATGTTTGTTGCATGCATAACAAGTTCTGTTAACTTGCTTGATTTCCCTTTTTGGTAGATCTGCTTTAATCTCTTCAACATTTTTTTCTTCTGAAGGTGCTTTATGAGGTTTCTCTCTTTTGTGTAATGAATTGTCTTCAGTTTGTGTTGTATTGAATCCAAGACTAGTAGTGTCACCTTTATTCTTTTGTGCATTGAGCTGAGATTGAAGTGAATCAAAACTTGTGTGAAGTTTATCAATCTTATCCTTTGCTTCTGTCAACTCAGATTCCAACTTATTTTTATGTTTTCCAATTCCAGAACTTTCATATTTTCTTTTAAAAGTTCATCATCTAGTTTCTTTCTTTCTTTGATCTTTTCTTCAATAGCAATTTGGTTGTTTGTGAGCTGTTCGTCCAGATTCTCAACTTTATCCTTCAGCGACATATTCTCTTCATTGAGATTTTTGATCATTTTCCCTAAGTCACTTGTAGAACAATCTTTCAAATATTTTCTTACTTTCTTGATAAGCATTTTTGAGCCATCAACTTTCAGTCTAAGTTCTTCATTTTCTTTTTCAGATCTATCAAGATCTTCAAGAGCTCCTTCAAGATGCTTTTTCAAATGTTTTTCTTTTGCTGAGTCCATGATCTCCTCAAGTGGTTAAAGTTATTTGCTAAGGACCAGAGCTCTGATACCAATTGTTAGAAACATTGAGAGGGGAGGGGGGTGAATCAGTGTTTGTCTATTAATTACTTTTCAGCAACTTAAACATAAATCAAACATACATAGAATGAAGCTTAACATAAAAACTCATAACACATGATATGATTATGGGGAAGCCTTGATTAGAGGAAAACCCTGGTGGGAATTAGTACCCACAAATATTGTACTAAGTATAATGAACTTGTGAGAGTTCCTTTGCCCTGTTAGAAGCAGTCTTTACAATATGAGTACAATGACCTGGTTAAACGTCGAACCCTATTAGGAGTCTTTTACAAAACCCTGTTAAAGGTATATGGCTCACTGCCCAATAAGATGAAGGCTACAACCTTCTGAAAGATGATATGCACTATATCAAAATGAATTGCTATAATGAAACTGTTTTCATATCAGTTCCATGTATGTCTGAATGCTCTTACTCTCTTAAAGAGATATATCATATGTTTACTTCATAGTACTGTCCCTCTATATCTTCCTCTTACATAATAATCGACACTTCTTTCATATCTTTACATTACATACTTATATATGCAAATTCGAATAGGCGCGACCCAAAAAAAAACACTAGTCGGGCCTAAAAAATAATATACAATGCTTCCAAACAAGTCGGCTTCAAGCGTGTTTACTACAATGTTAATTACATCATTATAAACATATAACAAAAGGCACTTAGCCATTACATCAAAAAATAACACACACTGATCAAAACACTTAGTCGGCTTCCATGCTCTGTCTTCTGGACTGTTAGTCTATTGATTTTCTTGTAACTTTGTTGTACTATAGTTCCATACTATGTGTGTTTGGATGTAGCATGTACACATGTCATACAACTTATATCTGAATGTGCATAAGCTGAATCGATCTCTCGCACGTGCGCTGATGTGTTGATCGTTGAGTAACTCTGTCTGCCCTATTGTTCTTACTTAGTCATTTTGTCTTTCATAAAAGAAACTAAACATGACTTTGTTGCCATGATGACAACACAAAATGAGCCATGAATCCTCAGGTAGTCAACTTGCCAACACTAACCATAATTCCACTTTTGCAAAAAAAAAAAAAAAATGCTTAAAAGCAATTTATAAATTAAGATAATCTCATAAATAATTTCAATCCGATTAGTCATGTGACTTTTAATGTTATCTCATTTTCATTTCGTTAGAATAATTTATGAATCATTTTCATTTAATCTAATCTAATTTATCAATCATCCTAACAAGACAAGGATGATAAGTATTTGAAAACAAATCATTGACATGAAAAACACCTTACAATAATAATAATAATTGATATTCAATATTTTCTTTACTATATTTTAATTCAATAATAATGATATGAGGTTAAACTATTAGCATTCCCTCACAAACAGGATATCATTTAATAATAAAATTATATTATATCTCCTCTTAAACATAATTAGGCCTTAACCAACAATACATATTCCTCAAATATACACATTAAATATATATCATTTCATTAATCATAACATCATAATAGGATGACAAAATGCACACAAACCTGACACATAACTGCATAGAAGGGATATTACATAAAATTTTGAAAGGACTAGGATGTGGCATTAATCTTATCAACCAGAGCCATTGGAGTGGTACTCTCAAATTAACTGACTTGAAGATGATAATTATGAAGCACTACACACAATTGAGTAAAAGAACATTCCAAAAACAATATCTTATCTCTAATATTTTTTTGTAAATTAGAAATGAAAATATGTTGAATATCAACATCAGGCATGAGATAAGAAATTTGAGCATACAAATGCTTAAATATACCAATGAAATTAGTCAATTTTTCTTTAACACCTTGTTTACAATGCATCAAATCAGTCAAAGAAATCTTAGGACCAATGTTATTTTGAAACTTCTAGAAGAAAGCATTAGCAAGTTTTTGAAAGGAGTCAATGGAATAAGGAGGCAAATTTCAATACCACTGCATGGATTTGTCTCAAAAGGTTCTAGTAAACAATTTAGTCATGAACCTTTGATCATGAGAGAAATTAATACACAATGTTTGAAAGGTTTTAACATGAGTCAAAGGATCACCCTTACCATTGTAAGTCTCTAAATGAGGAATTTATGTGTAATGAGGAATAATGAAATGAATTATGTCTATGGACAAAGGACTAGAAATGTTACAATAGGGATGTTAAACTTAGATTGAGTCATAGAAGCAATATGTTGTAGCAAAGATGAAATGGTTTGAGCCAAGCTATTGATAGTGGATTTGATAGAAAGAGTGGTAGGAGATATGTTTGAAAGGTTTGGACCATTATGGGAAATGGAAAGAATAGTGGAATATGAAAATGAAACACTATTGTAAGTGAGCATGGATGGAGGTAAAGAAACACATGGAACACTTTAAGAAGGAGGAATAATATGATTCAGAATGATAGCATGTGTAGGATTGATGTTTTGGATGGAAGTGGTTATGAGAGGTGGAGCTTAAGAAGGCACACTAGGTATTGAAGTAGGAATAGGAATGAAAGTCTCAAAACTAGTGGTAGGTGGATTGAAACCTAATTATTTGGCATAATCTCTAATAGGTTTGACATTTTTATCAATTAGATGAGAGATACTATGCAAGATATTAACACCATGTTCATCATTGTGAAGTATCTTCCTTCAAACCTCTATTATGGAGACAACATCATGATTGGAGTTTATGTGTGTGTACACACACACACATCTATGTATGTGTGTGTGTCTATATATACATACACACTTACATACATACATATGTATGTTTTGTTCCTCTTGTTAAAAGGAGTACAAGGAAGATTAAAGAAAGTCTTTTATGCCTCTATTAAAAGGAGTCTAGGGAATATGTCTTTTGTGCCTTCTATAAAATATGTTGAGGTAAGAAGTATTTCATGCCTTCTAATAAAAGGATTTGGGGGAAGATTAATTAAAGTCTTTCATGCATCCTGTAAAAAGGAGTTGAGAGAAGATGTTGTATGTATACATGTTCATCAATAAAATATAGCCATGTTGTCTTCTTTTGTTGCTTCTTGTAAATTGCTTGAGAGACTAGCTTCACTACTATTTTTGTGATTTTAAGGAAGATTCATGTTTCTTATGTCTTTCATTATTTTCAATAGTGAATTGAGGGGACATTTTGTGTTTTGTGCTTCACACTTGAGTTTGGTATAAGAGCCAGGTTTATTTGTATTATGTATGGTCTGTAATTCTTCTCAAATCTACTATAAATGTTTAAAGTCTGAAAGATTTGGAGTCAGGTTCGTAGCTATGGACCCCACAATAGTAAAACCTATTGCTAAGACAAGGAGGTGTGTTAAGGGAAGCAGTAAGTTGGGAAAATATAGCAGATGAAAGGAGACCTAAATTTCTAGTAAGATCTAAAAATTTTCTCAGTAATATTTGCTCGAAATGGCTACATACAGAAATATGGATATTTATAGTTCTAGATCCAAGCCAAGATAGAACATAGTTTATAAAGAGGAATCACTTGTTGAAGAAAATGGATACTTTAAAATCCCAAAAGATAATATGTGTAAAAGGAAATCTTTTGATAAGGATTTGTCTACTTCTAGCAAGAGGCTATCATATATAAGAAGTAGTGTTCAAATTGTAAGACAGAGTTAGATTGATAAAAGAAAGAAAAGTGGTAAAGAAACCAGTAGTAGAAGCAACAATAAAGAGTATGAACATAGTATAAATAGGCATATAGAAGTATTAGAAGGAATATCTAGAATAAGTAGAATTGGAACTGAATGGAGAAAAGAATAGAAAATCTTATAGATATGTTGAAACTTCTATTGAGAGAAGAATTTAGAAAGAAAAGTATTTTCAAAAGAGAGAAAGATTAAGTAAAGAAAAAGAGAAAATCCAAAAAGAAATAAGAAAATGGAAAAAAGAAAGACATGCTAGTAAATCTAGTCTTTTGCAAGAAAAAATACAAGAAGTTTCTTGTATTCTAGAGGTTTTTTCTCATATTTGTAGGGTTTTGGATAATGTAAGAAGAAAATGAAAAATTATATTTGATGAAAGATCAAAAAAGGATCCCATACATAGTGAGGATAAGATTCTTCAGGACAAAGAAGAAGATATTGCAGAAAAGAAGTCTAAAATCATTATAAATGATGACAAGTCTTCTGAAAATTTGCCTAATGAAGAAATAAGAGAAAAAAGTAATTCATAATCCACATGCCTGATATCTAACAATGTATCTTGTACAGATAAGGAGACAAAAGAACAAATGATTCCATATAATAGTCATTCTCAAGAAAGGGTTTTAGAAACAGATAATTATGAAGAAATTATTGAGAATTCCTCTAGAAGTACATATAGAAGTGGGTGTAGAAGTAGATAATTTTGTAGATTATTCTGAAGTAATAGAATGTGCAAATCAGGGAGATGGTGAGAAAGAAGTATCTTCATAGAAATAGAGATTGTAGAAATTGAAGAAAGTCCTCATAAAGAAATGAATTAGGAACATTTGGAAAGAATGAACATTTGGAAAGAATACCACAATAGTCTATAAGTTAAAAAAAATCTTCTCGAACTTGAGTCTAGGAAAAAAGATCTTTCTCATAGAGAAAATATTTATGAAACAAGAAAAGAAGATATTTCCTTGATAAAAGTATGTACAAATTTTTAAAAAATTAAAGAAGAAATGGTTCAAGGAAAACATGAACAAGAATTAATAATTCATAATCATGGTTTTAATTAAGAATTTAAAGAAAGGGATTATGCATATAATAAAAAAGATGTTGTCTCTGAGCATAATTATGATAAACTAGATCTTTCCAAATAAAATCATGATTTTTCTTGCATTAAAAATATTTTCTTTGAGAAAGAACATCTTTTAAGAAATTCTTTTGCTATGCTAATTGATAAAAGTATAGTTGTATAACTAGGGAGAACACTACATGGTATGAAGGAAATTATGAAGATTATAGCCAAATGGGAAAAGAAATTCAAGAATCTTTCCCAACATCTTTAGTAAGGAAGAAAAGGAAAAGGAAGAGAATTCTTAGAATTACTAAAAATATCTAAAAGAAGTTAGCTAAAGAAGAAGAAAATGGAAAGTTTGACATTAGAGAAACTTTATCAAGAAATCATGAAATGAGTTATTCTAGAGATATTAGAGAAACTCTTACAAAAAATGATCAAATAATGATGATATCTAATTAAGTAACTATAGCATCAAAGCATAATTATAGTAAAATTTGGCAGATTTGAATTTTACAATGTGTGCAAATAAAAATAGATTCTTCAATAGCGTTGTTTCCTACCAGTTTAAAGATTGTGCAAGAAGATAATTATTTCCTCTTGACAATATTGAGGAAAGAAGAGTTGGCATGGTTGGATGTTTGCCTACTTTGTCATTAAATTCATCTCATACAATTGTCAAGTGGTGTCTAGATTCTTCTAGCACAAATAGAGTACAATGGCTGCAAAAATCACCATGAAAGAAGAATGAGAAGATTAAGAATATGATATGTTTGTGCATGACCAAGGAAGGAGTAGCTAAAAATCTCCTTGGCTATGAATCCTAAGTACCAGATGAATTTTGTAACATTATATTAAGGAAAATAGCTAAAAAAGAAGAAGCATAAAAATGAATTAAAAGAGATAAATATAATCAATTCCAAAAGAAGAGATTTCTAAGATTCAAAAAGATACTACAAATGACAAAGTAGAAATTGATCTATGTCGAATTAAAGAAAAATAAGAAAATATTCAAAGGAAATCTAAGAGATCATAATCCAACCAACAAGTGCTACAATAAAAAAATAATTGCTTGCTTGAAATAGGAATAACTAAAAGGACCCTTGGTTCAGTAGAATAGATAAAATAGGTAACATCTTGCAGTAAAGTTTATCTTCTAAAAGTTATGGTGAACACAAATCTCTTCAAAAGATAAATGAAGATGGGTATATCTCTTCAAATATTGGTACAAAAAGGAAAATTCTTCTAGAATATGAAAATGAGGCTAGGAAGATGCATTTCAATGAAAACTCAATATCAGAATTAGAGAAGAATATCCATCCCTCAAATAAAGATATAAATCTTTATCAATTTTGCAATTTTAGGAAAGTAAATTTGCTTCATAAAAAGTATGTGCATATTTTGAGCATAATATAGAAGAAAAGATATAGGTGCAATATGAACCTAGTAATGGTTCTGGCATCAGAAAAGATTATAGTAAAGCTAAAGAGTTAATTAGATCCTCTAATCCATCTATTTTGGGTCTCGCATCAGATCATACAAATAATAGTTTACACCCTGCATTGTGTTGTCAATCCTTAGTCCCAAAAGATATAATAATTACTGTTAGATTAGAAGGCTTCAGTCAAATGGTTTTTGCTCTTATAGATATAGGATCACTAATTAGTATGACTAAGTGTTGTTGGTATTGTGTTGGGAGATTGTTGGATATTTTGGTGCAGTGATAAGAAGTCATAAATTTGGTTGTCAATGTATTACCTTCTTACCAATTGTATCTTCAGTAAGAAGGTAATATTGAAAATTGGTTAATTCCAAAAGATTGGTAGACTATGTAAACATCACTTTGGTAGTGGTCATATAAAGAATGGAATTATGAGAAGCGGTCATAGATTTAGCTTCAACCAGTTTATATTGTAATATGGTTTTAACCACAACTCATTTGGTTGAGAAATGATAGAGTTTTTAGTGTCACATACACCAATACAGGTACAACTCTTATGTTCTTGAACAATCGGTTAGTAGATCACAAATGAGTGAGAGGTAAAGTATGTGCCATATTTTCTAATGATCTGATGATGTGGAATATAGGTTATACATCCAATGTATTGGTAATTAAAAGATTGATGCAAGCATTTAAGACATATTTGAGGTGTTGCATTGGATAAGTAAAAGCATGTTTAACTACCTTGGAGATATAAACTTGAAGATCTTATCTTGACCTAATGAGGTCATGATAAATAATTTCTTTCATTGATATTATCAATTTGACACATGGTGGCATCTTAGGAAATCAATTTGAAGATCATTTTTATGATGGTGCAAGTTGTTTATATATAGGAACTACTCATATTGAAAAAGAAGAGTTGTTGTTGAGAGAAGTTGCTTTGGGTGATTAGGTTTTTTTGATTTCAAGTTAAGGTTAAGATCAAAGAGGAGATAGTAGAAAGAAGTTACAAAGTACATAGAAATTATAGGATCTGACAAGCAATCAGTGCTACATCCAGATCACTTATCTTTTTGTTTCCAAATAGTTGCACCAAGAGAAATCCCTTAACAGGATGAACTCTAACAAGTTCATTTTGTAAATCCTTTAACAGGGTAACTTCTTTATTCAGGTTAAAAATCATCTAGTGAGGTAGTGTTAGGAATTACAGTCCATAAGCACAACTAAGAGGGGGGGGGGGTGAATAATTTTTGATACAAAATATTAAACTTTAAACTTTGTAAACCAAAACTTCAATGCAAATGATAACATAGTAAATGCCAACACAATAACACAATACTTATTGTCGAGGAAACCTTGTTAAAGGTAAAACCCTGGTGGGAATTAGCACCCACAATTGATGTATTGAGAGTATAGTATCCATGTTAAAATATTTATCCCTATTAGGGGCTTGTTACAACATTATAGTACAAAGTCCCTGTCAAAGGAAAAACCTTGTTAGGATTCAAGAGAAACAATGGGCTCACTGCCAAGGCACACAAGTGTATATAGAAAATATACAATCCAGTGAACTGTCTGATAGAAACTATCTTTGCTTGGTCAGTTCTAATGAAGTATTCTTATCACAAACTCTGATCTACATCCAGCAGCCAAAAAACCTTGTACCTTTCACACTTCTTTGCCTTTTCAATATCTACCACATATTTCCAAAATAAAATATCTCTCATATATAACCTATTAAAATAATTCATTAGGTCGGCCAATTAAGCCTTACCAATACTCAAATAATTAATTAGGTCAGCCAATTATGCTTTCCCAATATACAAATAATTGTTTAACCCCTTGCTAAGATACACATGGTACCTATAACAAGTAAACATCAATTACAATCCATCATTTATACTCCAAGATCCACAATCCATGCTCACAATTCATAATACATGCTATATGTATGAATTTGGCCACCAAATAGGTCTCCTCCAAAATACATGCCACAGCTAACGTCACTAGTACTCTCACAACTATCAATAAATAATGAACATTAATCAATTTTTCCTCTGTCATCCCATAAGCTTTCATACTCTGAAACATCTTCATCTATAAGATATACGCAAAATACAGAAACCTGCTCTTTCAAGCTTACTATCACAGTCCAGAAACCAGCCTTCACTAAATCATTTGTAACATCATTAATATGTAATATCAAGTCAAGAGACCTTAGGAATAAGGTCATCACACATCTATCTCCATATCCCTATCTTCAATAATTCTGAATCATCTGTACAGTGTCTATACACTTCTGTCAGTCAAATAACCAGTTTGTTCTCTTCACAAAAACATATGTTGACATCAGTGACAAAACATGAATATCAACAACATTAATAGTATCCAAATTTGATATCATTCAACAATCTCCCCCTTTGGCATTGATGGAAACATATGGGAAAATCCATCAACCCAAAAAGTACTCGCTTGCAATACAATCTTCTCAATATCCTCAACACAAATCTCCCCAAAATGATAGGGATTTTCACATAGAATCTTTTCCCCTTTGGTAGAAATGGAAAAGGGTGGCATAAATCAAATTTAATCTTTTGTAGGGTGTATATTTTTCAAATCTTCATGTCCAAAAACTAAGTGCAAAATCACCCAAATGTGCTCCATAGTGTTCTTGTGATCACTTCACATGAGGAGTAGATCCATACATCAAGTCCAGATAATGATATAGCTCTGAAAGCCACTGGACTGATGCATGTCTACATCAATTAATTAGCACTGAGAGGGGCTCTCACCCCAAGCATGCTTCTGAGATATTCAAAACCATCTTTTGGAAAAGGTTTTGTAAATATATCTGATATCTGTTCCTTTGTTCTAATATATTCCATTCTAATCTCTTTCTGTGCTACCTTCTCCCTCAAGAAATGATACTTAATAAAAATATGTTTAGTCTTTGAATGTACTATAGGATTCTTAGACATATTTACTATTCTAGTGTTATCACAATGGATAACCACTGGCTCTTAAAAAATTATTCCAATGTCCTTCAACATTTGTTTCATCCAAACAACATGTGTACAATTTATTGCAGTAGCAACATACTCTGATTTAGTAGTAGACTAAGAAATACAGTCCTGCTTCTTACTTAACCAAGAAACCAGCCTTTTCCCAAGTACAAATGCTCCACCACTTGTACTCTTTCTATCATCCACATGTTAGAATAACTGAGAGGGGGGGGGGGGGTGAATCAGTGGCCTCAATAATAATCCAATAATTCAACCAAAAACTTTATACCACAAATATAAACCTCTAGTTATCTTCAGTCCTACAAGATGTATGCCTTTAAATAATCTTATCAAATAACTACTGCTTGGATTTTACTGTTAATCCTTTTTTCTTAAGCTTTAGCGAATATCAGTCTTAGCCTTTACCAAAATACTGTAAATAACTTAGTGTTACCGATCAATCTTGTTTTAGTAATGTGTAAAGCAAAACATTAATGCAATGAACCATATACACATTTGACACATGTATTTTTAACGTGGAAACCCTGTTAGGGGAAAACCCACTTCGGACCAGTAACCCAAAATTTTCACTCTTCTGAAGTGAGCTCGGTGAAGATCCAACCATGTTAAAGGTTACAAACACACTATTAAGTGTGACCTTGTTATAGGATTTATCAATAACAATTTATCACTTGACCTTGCATTCACTATGTTGTCAACATGAAAACCTTTTGATACTCCTTGGGATGTATCTCAATATATAAAGGATGACTAGATCCTACTCTGTTAAGAGATTTTCTAAATCAATCGTTAAAATAAATTAGTATATGATCTATTCATAAATACCACTTAATATTTTAGATGTTTACATCTATTGTAAGCTCATAATACCTTTCTAATCAATGTTTCTCTTTTTTTCCTTTGCTCCACTTATTTTTTCTTGGTGAATGTTGTTTCTTCTCTATTGCTGGGTGTCTGTAGAAATCCTTAGCTCTATTCTTCAGCTTGTATGATCAGGTCTGTATGAAGGCTTCTATCTTCACCAGAATTCTCTTTAGCATCCTCTTTTCTTCCCCCAATTCATATTGAATTACCTTGTCTCTTTTATAGACATGATTTCACCATTTCTAAGTCCCTATCTTTCTTGTTCTTGATGTGATCTACAAATCTCACCATTCTTGCTTTATAGCTTGCTTTTGTTTTATCACGTAGAGTTCTTCTTGATAACTGGAATAAAACTAGCTTTAAATCTCTATCTTATCTTTTTATTTTAACTGGTTGATGAAAATAATGTAATCAAACAGTTAACTCTATATTTAGCTCCTTCCTACTAAGTCTTTTGTCATTTCTGAATTTCAATTTTGATCGGTGTTTAACACCTTGTTTGCTAGGTCTTGACTTCAATTTTCCTCGGGCATCTCTGTCTATCGGGGTTGTCTGTCCATCAGGAAACACTGAATTTTAGTTCTTCCTGGGTATCACTTTGGTTCTTCTCAGTAATGCTTACTTGGGTATCTTTCTTGGGTATCTAATCACTGTGACTCTTCTAGGGGTTCTCTATCTGTTGGTGTGCATTGTCCATTAGTGTTTGTTGTCACTTGTTGTATACTCAAATTTTATGCATTACTGATAACATAACCTTTATATTTTTGGTTCTTTGAAGTCTTCAAGAATTTGTATATGACCAATCAAATTATTATCAAGTTGACATCAATGACAATACAATACATTAACTGATTTAATTTCTTGCATTAAATTTTTACAGCTCGGTGATCATCAACATGACATCTTGAAACATTCAATCAGTTATAGTTCATCAATCTCTCCCTTTGGCATTGATGGCAACACACTACATAATACTAATACAATATGAAATATATTAGTTTTATTTCATCAAGCTTTACCAAACTTGTTTTCCTATAGCCAATAAAAATGTCTAACTCTCAGTAAGCTCTTTTAGCTTAGATTTGATTCTTGCAGAGTACTTTCTCCATTGTTCATTCCCTTTACTGGATAGATCTAGCAACTTCTGATTCTATCTCTCCCTTTATTGTAGAATCTTCTCTCCCTTAGATGGATGTTTCTTTGAATATTTCTTTGATGTTTTCTCTCCCTTTGACTATTCCTCTCCTTGATGGATATCTCTTTTTCCTTTGACAACAATATATTTCTCTTCATATTCATTAAGTACATCTTTCCCTTTGAATACTTCTGATAGATATTTCATATAGATAAATCTCTCCCTTAAGTCATCTTCTTTAAGTAATATCTCCCTTTGACATCAATGCCAAACTAAATCTATCTTTTTTTTAAATATATTCCTTGAATGTCCTTTCCATCAGCAAAACAATAATTCTGGTGTTCAATGTGGTGGAACCCAGATTTTCAATCAAATTTGATGGCTAAGTATTCAGGGAAGTATCCTCTGCATTTTTATTTATGTATTATGTTTATTTTCTTCCTTCTGTTCATGGATTATTCACTACAATTATTCATCCTTATGAATTTATTCTATCTTATTCCTTGCATTCTCCTAATTATTCTATTTAAATTCATATTTGAACGGTCTGATAAACATTTGAATTTCATAAATGTATTCATTATATCCTTTTCATGGTTTAAAGAATTCATTTTAATATTAATTTAATGACTTGGACAGGGAATATTCCATCTTATTAGGCACCTTTGAAAATGTGGCAGTCGCGTGATTTCTAGATCAGATGGAATATGCCTTTTTCATTTAGAGACTCAGCGACATTCGTTGATCTTATTCAAGCTTGGTTTTAATCCGATGGTGGTCATGTGATCTCAAGATAAACCATGAGTTAATGAAAATTTTTGGTGATTTTGAGACTAATGAAAATCATGACCATGGGCATAACTCCAGTTTGACTTGAGTAGGATTAAAATCTCGTTCAATCGTGATGTCTATGGATGTAATTAGGGTTAAGAAAAAGTTCTTGAGATCATGAGACTACTCAATTGCCAAGTCTCTGAAGTAAACCCAAGGTTGAGCTACAGTTAAGTTTAAAGTCAATGATTGAATTAAAGAGAAGACAAGTACTTTTTGATTGAACAATCAACGTAATGGCTTAAAGCCAAGATGCACAAAATCTACTACATAAGCGATTAAGTCTGATCAACACATGGCAGTAAGCGGGCCTAGGCATTATGTGCTTAGTCACTAAGTCTCCAAAGGATTCAATGACTTCAGAAAATTTCTCAAGATCATGAGATTACTTAGTTGCCAAGTCTCTGAAGTAAACCTAAGGTCAAAGTGCAATTTAAAGATAAAGACTGGGGTCAAAGTAAATATCAGTCATATTAAGTTTGATCAGACCGCTTGCGTGATTGCTTAATGATAAAGTGATCAACATCTATAGCCTAAGTGATTAATCTATGCTAACACATGTCTTAGATGATGAAAAGGAAAAAAATCCTACATGGCATTGATGACTTGGGATTTTCTTTATCATTATATTTTTTAATACTATTATTTTGTTGACCGAGGGTTTTGATTATAATTTGATATGTCGACATTGTCTGCATGTAGGGTTTCACAGGTAATGAAAATGAAGCAATCTAAATGAAAGATAAAGATCAAAGATATGTGGATGACCATTAGTCTACCATACAGAAGATAAAGAGATGTCAGAAATCTATAATAGATTCTTAATACACTATTCTAAATATATTATCGCTTTGGTCGATAACTATTTATAAGGATGATAAATCATTCTTAATTATAATTTTTTGGCTGTTCAGTTGTTGATCATAGGGATTAGGTTTAGTTAGATGAAATGTTGCAATGATCTGAAGCTTGTTCACATCCTTTGAATTGTGTATAAATAAAGGATACCAAGATCAATGCAGGGGAGGTCTGGGGGTTGGTCTTAGGACAGTCTTGAGTGATATTTTTCTCTTCAGATAGTTTTAGTTTTGATCACAACTAGACATGGATTCTTATGTACATTTTTTTGATAATCAATAAAAGATAAGTGTTTTTTGTCTCTCTTGGTTCTAGGTTTCAATCTCATTCAGTTAGTCCTTTGCAATTATTGAAGGAATTTCAATTGCTATCTTTGATTTCCTTATGGAGAATAGTTATTGTCTCATATAATTGTTTGAATATCAGGAAGGTGTGAGAACCTAATTTGTTTCTGGCTTCTTTTTCATTTGGTCTCCCAACCATAGGAGTTAAACTAATTTGAACTAAGAAGGATATAATACAGACCTTAATCTTCTCTGCATCTCAAGCAATCAGATAGTTGATGGTTGAATATTGTCTTGCAAAGTTGTACATAGGATTGAATGTTGGATTGACTCCATTGCCCAAGTTGATATAGGCACTGATCTAATTGTTATTGAAGATAGACATTTGATTCATTGTTTCATATTTTTGAGATATTCTAAAACTCATCCATCTATATATTCAAATTCACAAAGAATTCTTTACAAATCTCACAAAGCATTTAGTTTTGCAGTTATATTCAATTGATTATAGTTTTGATTCCTTTCAAAGTAACTTGCCATACTTGTGAAAGAGAGATTTTAGGATCCATTATCTGGTATAAAAAGCCTTAAAGGAAAATTATTAAGGTGTAGGCCTACTAGCCTTGGTTCTGCAGAGCCAGAATTTTAGAGGTTTCAGCCTTACTCCAAGGTTAAACCTGTTAGTTGGCCAAATCACGTGGGTTTCCCGATATTGGATTGGCAAATCCATAGGAAATCCAATATGTTGATTTGAGAACCAACACAATGTAGATAAGTACATTTCTATGTAATAATAAATATTTGCAGTCCATCTCTTTGCTTGAATCAACATGAATGATCTTCTGATTATGTGTAGGCTGATGCAGCCTCCTAGTCAGCTTAGTGACTGTTGCCCAAATTTCCCATTCTGTGCAATTGACCTGGTTTTCCCTGTCTTGTTTCCTCTATCTTGTTTTCCAGGCTTCATGTCCTCACCAAAACCCTAAGAGCCCTAAGTCTTCATGCAAGAGAGGTAATAAACCCTAGGCCATGGCTCTTATATTTCATCGTTACTTTTTAAGTCACTTAGAGCATGTGCTTTATTTCTCAGTCGCTTGATCACTTCAGCCTGGGCGAATATTCTTTTCTTTCCCCCGACTCTGCATCTTCCTTGTGTCGCGTAGTCTGATAACACTTTGGAATATTCCTTCATTGTCTTCTGACTTGGCTACCTTTCTTTAGTCGCATCATCGCCAGATTCATGTTAAGCCTTTGTGAGAAGTGGGACCCTCTCAGTCAGTCGGGTAATTGCAAGAGCCTCAGCGAATATTCTCTTCTATCTCCCAACTTCACTTTTCACTTTGTCGCTTAGTCTCTTGACCATAAGGAATATTCTGTCTGTGCCCTCCGACTTCGCGATTAGTCCTCAGTCGAGATGTCACAGGATGAAAGCACAACAATGGGGGCCGCCCTCAGTCACTTGGTCGCGTGAAGTTTCAGCAGTTAGCAGAAAAGTCTTCCAACTTTGTGATCTACTTCATGTCGCATGACCGCTTGATCCAGCCGTGACAAATAGTTAAGCTTTTTCCTTAGTCGCGTGGTCTCGTGATAAAATGGCAGTTAATAGATAACACTCCCGACCTCGTGACTGGCTGTTTGATGTTAGTAAATTTTCTCTTGGTCACCTTGTCGCTAGAACAGCATGATGACTCAGCTTCCCCAGTGTGCAACGGATTAACCAGTGGCTGTGTGACATGTGTCATATGGTGGATGGATGCTAATGTTGGTCAGGTAATCGCCAGATGAAGGAAATGAGTTACGCGACTTTGAGACTTGGTATCTTTACCCTCAGTCGCGGGATCGCTGGAGGATTTAAGGGGAACCTCAGTTTTTAAGTGATTAAATGCCAGCCGTCCAATGTAAGGAGTAGAGGATCCAACGGTGGTTGCCAAGTCTGGTGATGAAAGTGCCCTACGTGAAAAGTACTCCCGACTCAGCGCCTTGGGGTAGTAAGGATGTCGCTAGAAAGGTCTAAAGGGCTCAGACATTATTTCCACGACTTGGTGACTAGGCTTTCTCACGTGGTCTCGAGACAGAAAGATAGCATCTGGCGATCAGGCGACAAGCCGTGACGGTTAAAGGTGACAGTTAGGCGCTGGGTCGCGGGAGGAATGGTGAGCTAAGTAAAATACCTCGTGACTTTGATTTCACATGGTCACCTTGTCGCTGGATCTGAGCTTGGGTCAGCCAAGGTAAAGAAAGACCATTGTCGCCTAGTCTGGAGATTAAACCCTGGTTAAGAAAAAGTGCTCGTGACAAGGAGACTAGCCGTTGGTCGCTAGGTCGCAGGACTTTGAATTTGAAAAAATGGCAGCAGATTTGATGCTGTGAACGCTCAGCAGCCATGGTTCCTCCATGCTCGTGTTCCAGAGCTGATTAGAGGGGTCTAATTGCAGAGGGACCATGCACAGAGAGTCTATTGATCCTTTGATTAAGATTTGGTTCGACGTCGGTGGAGAAATAGAAGATTCAAAAGATGTGGAAGGAGATACAGAGTCTGATCATGAAGTTATTGCTCTCCAGGTGTAGTTGGCAAGGACGTGGTCATGATCAATGGCTCATTCATGAGAGTTTGAGTGGCGGCCGTCAGGGGTCACTTCTCGTCCTGGGAGGTCATGATCAGTTAGTGAGCATTCATGACAGAGACTTAGTTGCTGAATATAACTGATGGATCTGAGTTGCGTGTCTACGGGCATGATCTAGTACAGGGATGGGCGCAAGTTAGAAATCTAATCTGATCGATTTACCTTGGTGCACATTTATGGCCAGATTAGATTTTTTTCCTAGGGTCAATTATTCTATTGTAAATCCATAACCCTAGTTAGGTTTTCTGAGACTCCTGCCTACGTGCATGGGAGTATTTAAAGTTTTCGAGAGCCTTAGTGCTCAGGAGTTGGCATTTTGTAAAAAGAATTTGTTCTTTCCAGGAGTTATCTGAGGCATTCTTTCTTCCCTCTGACTTTTACACTCTGTAACCTTCTCATTGATCATGCAAGCTGTTGGAAGTACTTTGTGATAATCCTTCATATCCCTATGCTTCCTGGTTTGTGTTATCTCTTATTGGATCAAAGCTTATGAATGTTATTAATGGACATTGGGGTTCCTAGTTCCTCTTATTTTCTGCAAGTCTGTGTGTTACTGTGTTTGATCTGATTTAGATGTTTTGTGGGTATACTTCAGCCCCCAGTAGTCTTGTCTCATTCCTACACCTGGTTGCAGAGAAGGATGTTTGCTTGCAGGTCATAGGTCGAGTCTTTTGTCCAGGCCTTCCTATGAAATACTTATGCAAGCCTATCTAATGAGTTGTGACTTATT
>MU224542.1:1512083-1554163 GCA_018584345.1 Thuja plicata | reverse complement strand
ATTAAGAATTACTTTATTTGATGAAATTAAATCAATTAAATTGAAATTAATTTAATTGGAAGAATTTAATTAGTAAGTTTAAATATTTGGATTTAAACTATAGGAAATTGAGTTTAATTAATTAAATAATGATAATTAATCAATTAAAGCTTAATTAATTAAATAAAATTAATTATTTAATTAATTTTGGGAATTGGATTAGATGATTTGGGAAATGTATTTAGAAGAAGATAGATGATTAATTAATAATAAAAAAACCATTAATTAATAGATGAAAATTAGTGTTTTTAATGTAAAGTCGCAAGCCTGTCCATTTTAGGGTGTCGACACTTTGATATTTGCACTTTCAATGATTTTGTTAGAGGATTTTTTAAGACATTTATAAGCCTTCCTCTTGGTAGAATACCCTAGAAATATTCCTTCTTCACCTTTGGATTCAAGCTTTCCATTTCTATCATCTTTCAAAATATAACATTGAATACCAAGAATTTTGAAGTAACTTACATTGGGTGTGTATCCATACCATAGCTCATAGGGTGTCTTATGGATGTCTTTCTTCAATTGAACTCTATTCAATGTGTAGACAATAGTGCTGACAGCTTCTTTCCAGAATTTTTCTATGATGCTTGTCTCAATCATCAGTGTTCTAGCACAATCAACAATTGATATGTTTCTTCTCTTAGCAATTCCATTTTCCTGTGGTGTTCTCGGTGCAGAAACATGTCTTTGAATTCCATGCTCATTACAAAATTTAGTGAATTCATCATAAATAAATTCTCCTCCTCTATCTGATCTTAAAATTTTTAGTTCCTTTCCACTTTGTTTTTCCACTATATATACCATTTAAACATCTTGAATGCTTCTGATTTTTGTTTTAAGAACATATCAATCATCATTCTAGAATAATCGTCAACAAAGAGAATGAAGTATCTAACACCATAGTAGCTCTTTGTTCTCATTGGTCCACATAGGTCAGTATGGACTAATTCTATAATAGCATTAGATGTGTAGGTTTTTCTCTTGAAACTAGACTTTGTCATTTTACCTTTTTGACAATTCTTACACATGACATGGTTAGGTTTGACATGCTCAGTAAGCCTCTTACTTTCCTTTTATTGCTTATCCTAACCATTTTGTCAAATTTAACATGACATAACATTTTATGCCACAACCATATGTCTTCATTTCTAGCCATTAAATAAGTGGTGTTAATATCATCAAGATAGAATATGTTACCTTTTATTTGTTCACAAGTTCTGATCAACCTTCCTAATTCATTAAAGATCTTTGCATTTTTGTTCTCAAATGCAACTCGGTGACCTGTGTTATTCAGCTGTGAAACACTCAATAGATTATAGTTAAGTCATTTTACCCAGTATGCATTTTCACATCTGATCAGATTATTCAACATTATAGTTCATTTACCTTCAACTGGACAAGGTGAGTCATTACCCATTCTTACTGATCGACTATTATAATATTCAAAAGTTTCAAACTTTTCCTTATCTCCAGTCATGTGGTGAGTACATCCACTCTCAATAATCTAGAAAACATTTTTACTAACCTTAGATATGAGTGCAGTTTCAACATACCTTTCCTCTTTGTTTGAATCATCTTTCATAACAACAAATACCACCTCAATATCTTCATCAGATTCGGTGTCAGTATTGTCAGCTTTGTTCTCAGCCAGGTAATAAGGTTTTTTTTCCTTTGTCCTTGTAGTCTCTATTGTCTCTTCTGTCAGATTGTCAGTTGCTTCAGTAATCTCTATCATCACCTCTATAAAACTTCTTTTCATAAGTTCTGTCATTACTTCTGTCATGTTTTCTTTTGTTAGGACATCTAGCAGAAAAGTGTCCAATTTCTTTACAATTAAAATATACAAGTGGTAATTTACCTTTGTATCTACCTCTGCCTCTCTGTAATCTTCTAGCCCTTAGTGCTTCAATCTCATCAAGTTCTTGGTCATCACTATCACTTTCACTATCATTTCTCATAGTGTGTTTATGACTTGATTTACTTATTTTCAAAGAAGATTTGAATGCGGACTCAATATTTGGTAAGACACTGTTGTCAAAGTTATTCATCTCAAATGAAATAAGTCTACTAGTCAGTCTATCTAGAGTAACATTGTTATTTTCTACTGCTCTTTTTTCTTGTATAGCAGATACTCTAATAGCATAAATAGGCAATAGGGTTCTAATAATTTTAATTACCACTATTTCTTCTTCAAGTACACCTCCTACTCCTTAGATAGCATTAACTACCTCTTTGATTCTACATCTATACTGAGTGATGTTTTCTCCTTCTTTCATTCTTAGATCATCAAACTTTCCTCTTAGGTTTTTTTCCTTAGCTCTTAGCACATTTTCATCTCCTCCATGTACTAGCATCAATTTGTCCCACATTTTCCTTGCAGTGGTGCATGTTTTGACATCTTCATATTTAGCATCAGAGAGTGAGGAAGCAAGTTATATCATCATAGAATTGTGTTCATGATTTTCTCTCAATTGATCAAGTATGTGAGGTCTAGTAGGCAACACATATTCAGTATCCAAGTATTGAGTAACATAATTTCTAATACCTGATAGGTGGAGTCTTATCCTACTTTTTCATGATGCAAAGTTGTCCTTGTTCAACTTAGGCACATCCCTTTTTCTCATCTTGTGATATTTATCTTAGGTCGTTAAACCTTCCTTTCAAGCACACAATCTTTCATACCAATTGTTAGAATAAATGGGGGGGGTTGAATTAGTGGCCTCAATAATAATCAAATAATTCAACCAAAAAATTTATACCGCAAATATAAACCTCTGGTTATCTTCAGTCCTACAAGATGTATGCCTTTAAATAATCTTATCAAATAACTACTTCTCAGAGTTTATTTTTAATCCTTTTTCTTAAGCTTTACCAAAAAATAGTCTTAGCCATTATCGAAATACATTAAATAAATTAGTGTTTACCAATCAATCCTATTTTAGTAATGTGTAAAGAAAAACATTAAATCAATGCACCATATACACATTTGACACATGGATTTTTAACATGGAAACCCTGTTAGGGAAAACACTACTTGGGACAAGTAACCCAAAATTTTCACTCTTCTGAAGTGAGATCGATGAAGAGCCAACCCTGTTAAAGGTTAAAAACACACTATTAAGTGCCACCTTGTTGGAGGATTTATCACTAATAGTTTATCACTTGACCTCACATTCACTATGCTGTCCACATGAAAACCATTTTTTACTCCTTGGGATGTATCTCAATATATAAAGGATGGTTAGATCCTACTCTATTAAGAGATTTTGTGAATTAATGGTTAAACTGAATTAGTATATGATCTATTCATAAATACAACTTAATCTTACAGATGTTTAGATCTATTATAAGCTCATAATACCTTTTTGATCAATGTTTATCTTCTTTTCCTATGCTCCACTTCTTTCTGCTCGGTGAATGCTATTTCTTCTTTGTTGCTTAGTGTCTATAGAAATCCTTAGCTCTATTCTTCATTTTGTATGATCAGGTCTGTATGAAGACTTCTTTCTTCACCATAACTCTCTTCACCATCCTCTTTTCTTCCCCCAATTCATAATGAATTAGCTTGTCTCTTTTATAGACATGATTTCACCATTTATAAGACCTTATCTTTCTTGTTCTTGATGTGATCCACAAATCTTGCCATTCTTTTTTTAAAGATTGCTTTAGTTTTATCCCATAGATTTCTTCTTGATAACTAGATTAAAACTAGCTTTAAATCTCTAGCTTATCTTTTTCTTTTAACTGGTCGATGAAAACAATGTAATCAAAAAGTTAACTCTATATTTAGCTCTTGCCAGCTAAGTCTTTTGTCATTTTTGAACTTTAGTTCTAATCGGTGTTTAACTCCTTGTTTGCTCGGTCTTGACTTCGGTTGTCCTTGGGCATCTTTGTCCATTGGGGTTGTCTGTCTGTCGGGCACCACTCTGACTTTCAGTTCTTCTTGAGTATCAGTTTGGTTATGCTCGGTAATGCTTACTCGTGTGTCTTTCTCAAGTATCACTATGACTCTTCTCGATATTCTCTATCTATCAGTGTGCACTATCCATTGGTTTTTGTTGTCACTTGGTGTATACTGAAGTTTTATGCATTACTTATAACATAACCTTTATATTTTTGGTTCTTTGAATTCTTTGAAAATATGTACATGAACAATAAGATTATTATCAAGTTAACATCAATGTAAATATAATACATTAACTGATTTAATGTCTTGCACTAAATTTCTGCAGCTTGGGGATCATCAACTTAACATCTTCAAACATTCAATCATTTATAGTTCATCACCACATTACCTGCCCAATCAGTATCAGTATAAGCCTACAAAATAAAGTCATCAATTTTTCATATGACAATCCATATTCTACTTTTCCTTTCAAGTATCTAAAAAATATTTTCATAGCAACAAGGTGTGTCTCTTTAGAATCTACTTGATATCTTGCCACAATTTCAACTGCATTGGAAAAAAATGGTCTAGTGTGAGTTAGATATTGTAGACCACCAATCATCGATCTGTACTTTGTCTAAAAAACAATTTGAGTCTCATCATTACTAGTCATCTTGTATCCAGTCATCATAGGTGTTCCAACAGGTTTACAATCTTCCATTCCAAACTTCAACATTTCCTTAAGATACTTGATCTGAGATATAAAAATACCATTCTTAGTCTGATTTATTTGCAAACCAAGAAATAATTTCATTTCACCAATCATTGACATCTCAAATTCATTTTCCATTTCTTTAGAGAACATTTTACTCATTTTATCATTGCCTCCAAAAATGATATCATCAACAAAAACTTCTATTATTAGAATTCCATCTTCATCATTTCTTAAATATAAATTACTGTCTGCATTAAATTTTTTTAAACCAAGATGAAGTAAGTAATTTTCCACTCTTACATACCATGCTCTCAGTGCTTGTTTTAGTCTATATAATTCTTTCTTCAACTTACAAACCATGTCTTCATCTTCTATCAAAGGAAATCCATCAGGTTTCTCTATGTATACTTCTTCCAAATATCCATTCAATAATGTTGACTTCACATACATCTGATATACATTAAAGTCTTTATGTGTAACATAAGAAATAAATAATCTCATAGCTTCTATCCTAGCAATGAGAATAAATTTTTCTTCAAAGTCTATTCCTTCTTATTGCGAGTAGCCTTTACAAACCAGTCTAGCCTTATTTCTTACCATTGTTCCTTCCTCACCCATCTTGTTTCTAAAAACCCATTTAGTTCCTATCACATTTTTGTCTTGGAACCAATTATCAATTATTGTTTTTCTTTATCTTTTCAAGTTCTTCTTCCATAGCTTTAGTCCAAGATTCATCTCTACATGCTTCATTAGTAGTTTTTTATTCAACTTGAGAAATCAAACAAATTTGATCTCTAACTCTAGATCTAGTCATCATACCTTTACTTGCATCATCAATAATTTGATCTTCAGGATGGTTCTTCTTAATATAAATAAGATTCATAGGAGTCTCAGTAACCTCAATAAACTCATCTTCAATCTCATCATCAACCATCAAAGGTTCTTCAGGTTCAGTAGCAACCTCTTTTATCTCTGCAATTTGACAAAATTCATATATTCTTTCCTGAATCTGAAACTTTTCATTTATCTTGACATTGGCACTTTCAATAAACTTTCTCAAACTCATATTGAAACATTTATATGATTTTCTCTTAGTAGAATAACCAAGGAAAATGTCTTCATCACTTCTTGCATCAAACTTTCATATCTCATCATCTCTTTTGATATAGAATTTGCTTCCAAATATTCTAAAATATTTTATAGTAGGGGTATGATCAAACCATAATTCATAAGGAGTCATAATTGTACCTTATCTGATCTTAATTATGTTCAAGGTGTACACAACAGTACCAAAAGATTTCCTCCAATAAACATGTGATACATTTCCTTTCCAATAGCATAGTTCTTGAAACATCTAATATTGCTCTATTTCTTTGCTCTACTATCCCATTATGTTGTGGTGTCCTAGGTGTATATGTCTCTCTATATATTCCATGCACTTCATAGTAGGTATTAAATAAATCTAATGTAAATTCACCACCTCTATCTGATCTCAAAATTTTTACCTTTAAACCAGATTCATTCTCAACTTTTTCTGTAAATAACTTGAATTTGTCAAATGCTTCATATTTATCTCTCAAATACGTAACCCACATCATTCTATAAAAGTCATCAGCAAAAAGTATAAAGTAACTTTCACCATAATAAGATCTTATTCTTGTAGGACCACATAGATCTATATGCACCAGATCCAACTTTCCTTTTGCTGAATAAGATTTTCTTTTAAAACTGCTTCTAGTATGCTCCCCCATAACACACTCTCTACACATAGTGTTAGATGGCTTCACAATCTTAGGTAGATCTCTTACAAGATTAGTCATACTTGCCTTCATAATGTTATCAAAGCTAACATGAAAAAATCTTCTATGCCATAGCCAACTGTCGTCAACCTTCGAAATAAAAAAAGAAGCTTCATATGTGTTCAATTCAAATATATTACCTCTAGATTTAGTGCCAGATACGATCAAGTTTCCTATTTTTATTTTGATAGATCATTTCCCATCAAAATTTCAATTGATAACCTCTATCCACTAGCTTCCCAACACTCAAAAAATTATGCTTAAATCCATCAACAAGTAATACATTGTCAGTATTAGTTTTACCATCCAGAGAAATAGATCCAACTCCAATGATAAAGCTTAGGAGTATTGTCACCAAATCTAACAACACCACCATCATATCTTTTCAGAATCACAAACTTATTTTTATCCCCAGTCATATGATGTGAACAACCTCTATCTATAACCCATTCAAATTTCTTTTCAACATAGGATACTAAGGCTTTTTCTTCATGCATAGGGTCATCATCCTTAATAGCAATAAAAAAATTTCATCATCATCATCACCATTATCATCATCAGACATGCCCTCACTAGCATAATAACATTCCTTGTATTTTGAATACTTAGATTTGTAAAACTTAGGTTTATGCTTTGGAACCCTTGCAGGACATCGAGATGCAAAATGAACAATCTTGTGATGCCATGTAATTGATTAAATATTTGAATATGTTAAGTTGATGATCATGCAAGGCATTAAATCAGTTAATGTATTATATTGTCATTGATGTCAACTTAATATAATCTGTATGGTCATAGAGATACTGCCAAAGACTTCAAAGAACTCATGAATCAAGGAAATGCTAATCAGTGATGCATACACATCTAGTATTCACTTATTGAATACATACATCGACGGAGTGCACCCGATGGTTAGAGTAAAAAAAAAAAGTCATAGTGTTTCCCGATGAGGAAATGAATAGCATTACCAACAAGAAGAGTTATAGTGTTGCCCAATGAGAAAAACATAGAGTAACTCGATGGACAAAATTTTAGTGTTTCCCAACAGAAAAGATGAGAACGGAGATCCCGATGACAATTGAAGTCACACCGATGGAATATTCAGTTATCACCGATGACTAACTGAAGTATTGACTGACAGAGAAAATAATTTAGAAAACAAAAAAATGCCTAGTTGGCAAGAAGCTAAAGATAGAGTTAACAGTTACTTATCATTTTTTAATTCATCTAGATAAAGCCAGAGATAACTAATTGATTTAAAGATGATTTGTACAGTTGGCAAGAAGATATCTGTGAGAAAAATTAGGAGTTATTATTTAAATCAAATTGGCTAGATTGTTTATCACGCCAAGAATCAAGAACCAGGAAATAATGAATATTATGTCTATATAAGAGATGAGCTTAATTATTTTTAAAAAGGGTATTAAGAGGAGTGAATAAAAAGAGGATGCTGAAGAGAAACTGATGAAGAACAAATTGAGGCAGTGCTGACCAAACAAGCTGAAGGAGAGCTAAGGAATTCTGCAGACAACCAACGAACAGTGAGCACAACATCACAGAGAAAAAAGTGTGGAGCACAAGGATTAAATTGATACATTGGTCAGAGAGGTAATGTACTAAAATAGATCTGAAAATATGCAATTTAAGTTGCAATATGAACAGGTCATAATGTTTTATTTTAACCATTGAAGCTTCGAGTCTCTTAACCAATCATGACTTAACAGTCTTCTATATATTGAGGTACATCTCAAGGAGTGCCAAAAAGGTTGATTCATGAAAGTAGCATTGGATATGCCCGATGCCTATTCACAGTCTAAGAAAGAGGCTAATTCAAGGATGGCAATATTAGATGCCCGATACTAAGTGAAAACCTCTATGTATAAAATCCTCTAACAAGGTCACACTTAACAGTGTGTTTGTAACCTTTAACAGGGTTGTCTCTTAACATGACTCACTTCAAAAGAGTGAAAATTTGGGGTACCAGCCCTAGTGGTTTTTTCCCTTAACAGGGTTTCCATGTTGAAATCTATGTGTTATGTGTGTATGATTCATTTCTTTACTATTTTGTATCTTACATAATTCATTCTAGATATATTGGTATACTCTGCATATTTATTGTATTTTGGTAAATATATGACTGCTTATCAATAAACATAAAGAAGAAGGTTTAACAGAGAAATCCAACAAGTAGTAAATTGATATAAGTGATTCAAGGCATTCATCTTGTAGGAGAGAAGATAACTTGAGAAATAATTTGTGGTTATAATTTTTGAAGGGTTGATTTAAGGATTAATGTTTGAGGCCACCGATTCACCCCCCCTCTCAGTTATTTATAACAATTGGTATCAGAGCTTGTGCGCTTAGATGGAAGGTTTCAAGAGCTAAGCCAAAGATCACAAGATGAACAGATGATATGTGCCCAAGTTGAACAAAGATATTTTTTCTTCATGGCAGAGTAGGATAAGACTCCACTTATTAGGTATTGGTAATGATGTTACTCAATTCCTAGAAACTGAATATGTGTTTCCCATAGGAGCACCAACAGTTGAAAAAATGAGAGAAAAGCATGAACACAATGACATGATGATAGAGCTTGCTTCCTCACTCTCCGATGCTAAACTTGAAGATGTCAAAGAATGCAAAACTGCAAAGTAGATGTGAAAAAATTGAAGCTTGTACATGGTGGTGAAAAAAATGTTTTGAGAGCCAAGGCAGAAAGCCTTAGAGGAAAGTTTCATGATCTCAAAATGAAAGAAGGTGAATACATCACTCAGTACAACATAAGAATCAAAGAGGTAGTCAATTCAATCTGAGGAGTTGGAGGTGTACTAGAAAAAGATACATTGGTAAGTAAAATTATAAGAACCTTACAACCTACTTATGCTATTAGAGTATCTTCCATTTAAGAAATGAGAGCAGTAGAAAATAGAAATGTTACTCTAGAAAGTTTAATTGGAAGACTGATTTCATTTGAGATGAATAACTTTGATAATAGTGTCTTACCAAACATAGAGTCTGCATTCAAAACTTCTATGAGAATAAGTAAATCAAGTCATAAAAACACTATGAGAAAATATAGTGATAGTGAAAGTGAAGAAGATGATCTTGATGAAATTGAAGCACTTATGGCCAGAAGAATGCAAAGAGGCAAAGGTAAATACAAAGGTAAATTACCACTTGTTTGTTTTAATTGCAAAGAGATTGGACACTTTGCTGCAAGATGTTCTGACAAAAGAAAATATGACAAAAGTAATGACAGATCATTTGAAAAGAAGTCTGATAGAGGTGATTATAGAAGCTATTGACAGTCAGAAAGAAGAGATACCTGAGACTATAAGGACAAAGGAAAGAAGGCCAATTACCTAGATAAATGCAAGGATGATGATACTGACACCGAATCTGATGAAGACATCGAGATGGTGTTTGTGGTTGTAAATGATGATTTAGATGATGATGAAGAAAGGTATGTAGAAACAACTCTCATATCTAAAATTAGCAAAAATGATGTTTGGATCATAGATAGTGGCTGCACTCACCATATGACTGGTGATAAGCAAATGTTTGAGACTTTTGAATACTATAAAGGTGGTTTGGTAAGAATGGGTAATGACACATCTTGTCCAGTTGAAGGTAGAGGAAAAATAATGTTGAATAACTAGATAAAATGTGAGAATGCTTATTGGGTAAATGGATTGAATTATAATCTATTAAGTGTTTCTCAATTGAATAATTCAGGTCACAAAGTAGCATTTGAAAATAAGAAGGCAAAGATCTTCAATAAATCTGGAAATTTGATTGGTACTGGTGAGCAGACAAAAGGTAACTTATTCTATCTGAATGATACTGACACCACTTGTTTGATTGCTACAAATGAAGACATATGGTTATGGCATAAAAGATTGTGTCTTGTGAACTTCGACAACATGATAAATTTTAGCAAAAAGAGAAATGTCAGAGGCTTACAGATGATGACCAAGCCCGCCTATATCATGTGTAAGAATTGTCAAAAAGGTAAAATGACAAAGTCTAGTTTTAAAAGAAAAACCCATACATCTGATGCAATTCTAGAATTAGTCCATACTGATTTATGTGGAACTATGAGGACAAAGAATTATTATGGAGATAGATATTTTATTCTCTTTGTTGATGATTACTCTAGAATGATGATAGTCATGTTTCTAAAAGATAAATCAGAAGCATTTAAGATGTTTAAATGGTACAAAGCAATGGTTTACAAAGCAAAGTGGTAAGGAGATAAAATGATTAAGGTTAGATAAAGGAGGGGAATTTATTTCAAATGAATTCACAAAATTTTATAATGAGCATAGAATCAAAAGACAGGTCTCTACACCAAGGACACCACAACAAAATGGAATTGCTGAAAGAAGGAATAGATCCATAGTTGATTGTGCAAGGACACTAATGATAGAGAAAGGAATCACCCAAATATTTTGGATGGAAGCTGGAAGTACTATTGTTTACACATTTAACATAGTACAATTGATGAAACACACCAAAAAGACACCTTATGAGCTATGGTATGGATACACACCCAATGTAAGTTACTTCAAAATTTTTGTAAGTCAATGTTATATCTTAAAAGATGATAGAAATGGAAAACTTGGCTCCAAGAGTGATGAAGGAATTTTCTAGGGTATTCTACCAAGAGAAAGGCTTTAAATGTCTAAACAAAGCCTCTAACAAAATTATTGAAAGTGCAAATGTAAAGATAGATGAATTTGCAGAGAAGAATGAACAGAAAATCACTAAAGAACCAGAGGACTAAAATAAGTTCACTTACAATGAGGAACCTGACACTCTACCCTACCAACAATGTAGAGCTCCTAAGAAATAGATCATTGCACCTGAGCATCAGGCTACAAATACCGACGGTCAGGATAATGATCAAAATAATGTGCAAAGTGATGAAGAATAGAATAAAGGACAAAATGATGATCAAGCTGATAGACAAAGTGTTGTACCTATACTTGCAAGATATGTAAGAAAGAACCATCCAAAGATCTAGATAATAGGAGATAAGAAAGTTGGTACAAGAAAAAGAAGTATGTCTCTAAACTAAAGCTGTCTAATTTGTGAGTTTGGGCCAAAATCTGTCAATGCTGCACTAGATAATGATGAATAGATTAGTGCTATGAATGAGGCGATTGAGCAAATTAAGAAAAAAAAAACATGGTCACTTGTGCCAAGAGTAGATGATAAGAATGTCATTGGTACAAAATGGATATTCAGGAATAAGCTGAATGAGAATGGAGAAGTCACAAGGAATAAAGCAAGACTAGTATGCAAGGGGTATGCACAAGAAGAAGGAATTGACTATGGAGAGACCTTTGCACCTATTTCTAGGATAGAAGGAGTAAGAATATTACTTGCTTATGCTGGACATAAAGGATTCAAGGTATGTCAAATGGATGTCAAGTCTGCATTCCTGAATGGAATACTTGAAGAAGAGGTATACATTGAACAACCAGAAGGGTTTGTTGATCCAAACAAGAGGGACATGGTATGTAGACTTCAAAAAGCCCTGTATGGATTGAAACAAGAACCCTGAGCCTGGTATGAAAGACTTCATTCCTATCTTATAAGTATTGTATTTGTAAGAACTTGTGAAAACAATAATATTTACTTGAAGGAAGATACTGATGCTAACACTTTGATTGCTGAGATATTTGTTGATGAAATCATATTTGGAGGCAATGATATGCTATGAAAATGAGATGAGCAAAGAATTTGAGATGTCTATGTTTGGAAAGATCAAGTTCTTTCTTGGTCTGCAGATCATGCAACAAGGAGAAGGCATTTTCATTACACAATCCAAGTACATCAAAGAAGTACTGAAAATATTCTAGATGGAAGAGTCGAAACCAGTTGGAACATCGATGGCTACTAGATTCAAACTGATAAAGGAAGACAAGACATCATAGGTAAATCAAACATTGTACAAATCAATGATTGGAAAACTCATGTATGTTGTACATACTAGACCAGATATTGCACATGCAGTAGGAATAGTTGCTAGATTTTTTTCTAATCCCAGAGAGTCACATATGACTGCTATGAAAATAATCCTAAGATATCTAAAGAATACCAAGGAATATGGCTTATGGTACAAAAGAGAAGGAAAATTTAAACTTCAGGTCTTTACCAACACTGATTAGGCTGGAAATATTGATGATTGAAAGAGCACAACTAGAGGAGCATTCTTCATGGGTGATAGAATTGTCACGTGGATCAACAAGAAACAAGGATGCATCTCACAATCTACTGTAGAAGCAGAGTCTATTGCTGCTGCTGCAAACTGCTCAAATATTGCATGGATCAAACAGTTACTAGAAGGTATGCATATGCAAATTATAGAACCAGTAATTATCTATTGTGATAATACAAGTGCAATTAACATTTCCAAAAATCTAGTCATGCATGCTAAAACAAAGCATATTGCCATCAAGTACCATTATTTGAGAGAACAAGTTCAGGAAAAGGAGGTGATACTTGAGGATGTTCAATAAAAGGAACAATTGGCCGATATCTTCACCAAGCCACTACCCAAGGATGCATTTGAGTACTTGAGAAAGAGACTAGGGGTCAGACCCTTGTCTATTGGTTAGTAAGCTGACTAGAAGGCTGCATCAGCCTACATATTATCAGAATATCATTCATGATTGATGCAAGAAAAGAGATGAACTTCAAAGCTATATCTATATACAAATAGGTATATATATCATCAGCAAGCACCAAAGCATATTGTTGTATTGTTGATGGATAAGGGAAATTCAAGGAATATATTATGGATGGAGAGAAAAGATTGCTTGACGTTAATGTCAGATATTTTTGAGATACTTGTTTGGCATTGCTGTCAAAGGGAGAGATTATCCATATTATCACATCCTTCAAAAAATGGAGAGAGATTATCCATTATCACATTACTCCAATAGGGAGAGATTATATCCTTAGGGAGAGAAATTGTATGGAAAGATTATACAAAGGGAGAGTTGCTGACAAAAGAAAAGACATGAAAAGAGAAGAACAATCAAAGGGAGAGAGTTTGACACAGAAGGAGAACACATCAAATCAGAGAAAGAAAGATTATACATCCATCTAGTGAAGGGATTGAAGATAGATAGAAAGCCTACAAGAATCAAATCAAAGCTACTTGAGCTTACCGAAAACCAAACATATGTAATAGTTACATTAGGAAAGCTTGATGAAACTGTATTTTTTATATTGTATTAGAAATAGTATAGTATTATAATATAGTATGTTTCCATCAATGGAAAAGGGAGAGATTGATGACATGTAACTGATTAAATTTTTGAAGATGTTAAGTTGATGATCATGCAATGCATTAAATCAGTTAATGTATTGTATTGTCATTGATGTCAACTTAATATAATCTATATGGTCATAGAGATACTGCCAAAGACTTCAAATAACTCATGAATCAAGGAAATGCTAATCAGTAATGCATACAAGTCTAGTATTCACTAAGTGACTACATACACCAACGGAGTGCACCTGATGGTCAGAGAAAAAGAAAAAAGTCACAGTGTTTCCCGATGAGGAAATACACAACATTACCGATGAGCAGAGTTATAGTGTTTCCCGATGAGCAAAACATAGAGTAACTTGACAGATAGAATTTTAGTGTTGCCCGATAGAAAATACAAGGACAAAGATCCCGATGACAACTAAAGTCACACCGATGGAATAGTCAATTATCACCGATGACTAGCTAAATTATTGACCGACAGAGAAGAGAATTCAGAAAATGACAAAATGCCTAGTTGGCAAGAAGCTAAAGATAGAGTTAATAGATACTTATCATTGTTTTATTCATCAAGGTAAAGAAAAAGATAACTAATTGATTTAAAGATGATCTGTATAGTTGGCAAGAAGATATCTATGAGACAAATTAGGAGTTATGCTTTAAATCAATTTTCCTAGATTGTTTATCATGCCAAGAATAAAGAACCAAAAACAATGAATATTATGTCTATATAAGAGACGAGATTAATTTTTTTTAAAAATGGGATTAAGGGGAGTGAATAGAAAGAGGATGTTGAAGAGAAACTAATGAAGAACAACTTGAGGTAGTGCTAATCAAACAAGATGAAGGAGAGATAAGGAATTCTATAGGAAACCAACAAACAGTGAGCACAACATCACAGAGCAAAAAGTGTGGAGCACAAGGATTGAATTGATACATTGGTCAAAGAGGTAATGCACTTAAATAGATCTAAAAATATGCAATTTATGTTGCAATATGAACTTTTTATAATTTTTTAGTTTAACCATTGAAGCATCAAGTCTCTTAACCAAGTAGGACTTACCAGTCTTCTATATATTGAGGTACATCTCAAGGAGTGCCAAAAAGGTTGATTCATGAAAGTAGCATTGGATATGACTGATGCCTATTGACATTCTAAGAAAGAGGCTGATTCAAGGATGGCAGCATTAGATGCCCGATACGAAGTGAAAACCTCTATGTATAAAATCCTCTAACAAGGTCACACCTAACAATGTGTTTGTAACCTTTAACAGGGTTGGCTCTTAACAGGGCTCACTTTAGAAGAGTGAAAATTTGGGGTACTAGTCCCAGTGGTTTTTTCCCTTAACAGGGTTTCCATGTTAAAATCCATGTGTTATGTGTGTATGATTCATTTATTTACTATTTTGTATCTTACATAATTCATTCTGGATATATAGGTATACTCTGCATATTTACTATATTTTGGTAAATAGATGACTGCTTATCGGTAAACATAAAGAAGAAGGTTTAACAGAGCAATCTGACAAGTAGTAAATTGATATATGTGATTCAAGGCATTCATCTTGTAGGATAGAAGATAAATTGAGAAATAATTTGTGGTTATAAGTTTTGAAGGGTTGATTTAAGGATTAATTTTTGAGGCGACTGATTCACCCTACCCTATTAGTTATTACTAACATCTTGTTACATGAAAAACATTTCAAAGGTAATCTGCCTTCAAATTTACCCTTACCTCTCCTTTCTCTTATAGCAATTAGAGCTACTACTTCGTTGAGCTTTCTTTCTTTCTTTTGTATCTGTTCCCATTCATCAGCATAGTCTCCAAGCTCTTCTCTCAAGTCACCATTGTTGGTGTTAGCAATTCTAGATAAGGTCTTTTTGTTTCTATGGACAGTCTCCTTGAATGTTGATTCTACTTTAGGTAAAGTATCTCCCAGTTTTGTGGCTTTAAAAGTAGTTAGCTTACCAATCAACATCTCTCTAGTGAAGTTTGGTGTCAAAGGTATAATCTCATCTATAGCTTATACTTTAGTTTTGTATATAAGTGTCAAAGATCTGAGTATCTTCATAATCACTTCTTCCTCACTTTAAGTACCTCCAGAGTTTCTGATGCCAATAACCACCTCAGTAATTCTCTGTGCATATGCCGTAATGTTTTCATCATCTCTCATCTTCATTGATTCCATCTTTGTCTTCTAGTTTTGTATCTTTTCCTATTTAGTAAACTTATCTCCAATATACAGTGCTTCCAATCTTGTCCAAATATCATGTGCAGAATCCAAGTCTTTTACTTCAATGAATTTACCTTTAGAAAGTGTGTTGATCAATGATTCCCTTGTGACCATATTAAATGAAAATATATTCTTATCATCATCATTAGCCTTCTCCAATTCATCCCTAGTCGCTATATTTTCCTTCTTTTTCATGATCATCCAATAGTCAATTCCCAAACATAGAAAATGTGTTCTCATCTTGTTCTTCCAACGGTAAAAGTTTTCAGGATCAAATTTTGGACTATCCTTCCTGTAGTAAGTCATCTTCAGGATCACCTCAAGCTATTAAAATTTCTCTCTAAGGACCAGTAACTCTGATACCAATTGTTAGGAATAGAAATCCACAAGCACAACTTGGGGGGTGAATCAGTTGTGATAAAAATTATTAAACTTTAAACTTTATAAACCAAAACTTCAATGCAAATGATAACACAGTAAATGCCAACACAATAACATAGTACTTATTTTCGAGGAAACCTTGTTAAAGGTAAAACCACAGTGGGAATTAGCACCCACAAATTATGTACTGAGAGTATAGTATCCTTGTTAAAATATTTATCCCTACTAGGATCTTATTACAACATTACAGCACACAGTCCCTGTTAAAGGATAGACCCTATTAGGTGTCAAGAGAAACAGTGGGCTCATTGCCCAGGCACACTGCGCAAAGAAGGTTAATGCTGCCCTCAAGGATTTACAATCCAAACAACTATATATAGATAATATACAATCCACTGAACTGTCTAATAGAAAATGTCTTTGCTAGGTCAGTTCCAATGAATTATTGTTATCACAAACTCTGCTCTACATCCAGTTGTAGCCACATAAATTTGGCCAGGTGTTTCCTAATTAATCAAATCTGCATTTTTTCATCAAATTTGCATCAAATTTCTCTAAATCAATTTAAATGGACTTAATCACATCAAATGGAAATTTATTAAATCAAATTGCGACAAATCATCTTTAATCAAAGGATCAATTACCAATGACATTAATTAATTAAATATAAGCCTAAAGGGATTAATAAAACTATATAATTAATTTTAATCAATTAATTTTATAGTTTAAATCCAAAATCAAATCCAACCTATTCCCCTACATGGCTAATTTAATTATTTATTGAATTAATTAAATCCTATTATCTTTCAATAAGAATTTGAGGAGCCAATGAGAATTGAGAAGGCAAAGCACATGGATCACTCCAAACTTTGCAATCTCAACCACTCATTTAATCTTGGCAATCTCCTCCACTCATCTTGTCCCAACCTTTGAGACAATCATTTAAATTGTCACCTCATTTAAAACCATTTGAAAACTTATCACTCAACCAAGGTTAAACCATGATCAATTAACTCCACCCCTACCCTTGGAAAATCCTATAAATAAAGAGAATTTTGCAAGCATAACAGATCCTAGACATTCAAATGCATAAAATATACACTATAGGCATTTTTAGAGAGATCAAAGCACTTGTAAGAGCAATATCAAGTATTTTGTGAGAATATTTGAGCATTTGAGTGAATCATTTTTGATGATTTGAGAGAATTATGAACTAGATAAGCATATCAACTATCATTTTCTCATTGTAGGACTATCACTAGTAGAGATTTAAGCTGAGAGATTTATATTAGCATGCTTAGATAGAGAATCCATGAGATGCTAAATTATTTCCTGTCAATTCTTAGTTTAAATGGTTTTTTTTCTATGATATAATTGATTGAAACAAACTAATCTCATGAAGGTGTAAAAATCACACACATAAATGACACCCACCATGGGGATTTATGCTTCTAATCATCACTTTGTTTATGTTATGCAGGTTTTTGGCTTCATTTCATGTTTATTTTGCAGATTACAGGTCAAATCATGCCTACCAACTAAATAACGATGCTTGTACGTAGCAAACCGACACCTAAAGGTTCCTTCTAATATTTTGTCTAACTTATTTCAATGCCTATCAGCCAAATCATGACACCTTTGATCGTAAAGAGACACCTATCAGCTGGGAAATAATGCCTATTATTTGTCTTCTGTCACTTTTCAATTTTATTTTCCCGCATTTAAACTTCTTTGCATCACCTTTGACTTAAATTATCACACCTAGTAATTGCAGAATGACACTTAGGTAAATGCAGAGTCACACTTAAGGCAATGTACAGTAAAGCATAGATAGAAGTAAATTGATGATTATTATCTATAAAATGACATGTATGGTTGTTTGTGTAATTTTGATTTCAGATTAATTATTCTTGAATGCTAACTCTGTGTTTTTCTCTTTTCTGCAGATGAACAAACATTTAAAAGTGCAGAAACAAGAGTTGAGCATCAAAAGGGAAAGCAAAGAGGTAAGGCTGCAAAACAAGCATTCTAAACAAATTCATAATGCAAACATCATAGAAATTCTAGAGGAAGAAGAAATTTGTTATGATCATTATGTCAAATTTTTGAATGCATACAAAAAGAAATTTCTATCCCTTTATTGAATTCATTGTTAAAAGTTTCTTAAGAGCATTCTTGAAAATTTGGAAAGAAACTTAATTTTTGTTGTCAATTCAATTTGTTTTACTTGTTTTGGTGTTGATTAACTTGTTGGAGGAGATGGAGAGGGAACTATAGCCACTAGGTGAGTAAGAAAAAGAAAAAACAAAGCAAAAATCTCAAAAATGTGCCTAGCCTTTGCTAGCATCGAATGAGGTATTTCACTTAACAAGCTTGCTTTGATTAAATTGTGTCATTTTCATTTAAATATAGCTTAATAGGGCCAACCTATTATTTTCCATTCAAACAAAACATGAGGTATATGCTCTCAACTTTTTGAAGTTGATCAAAATGCCACAAGTGTTGAGTTTGGGTGGTAGAAAGAAAGGGAGAAATTGAACCACACATTTCAATTTATAAAATCCTCATTGTCAAGAGGTTAAAAATGAGGAAGTGTGATTGAAGTGTTTGGAGTTAAGGAGAGTAATAGGGATACACTCGTCACTCTTTTAGTGAATCAAATTCCCAAGGTTACTTAACTAAATTCAATTTTTGGCTTTTTCATGAACATGCTAGATACATTGAGGGCCTGCCTCTCGAGAATTCCTTTACGAAGGCAATGAGAGGGAACAAACCAAGTGGGAGGCAATAACTTAAGCCATGATACTTTCCAAACCACTATAATCAAGTGCACTCATCCCTAAAGGGTTGAAGTGACCAAGTTGTGTTGAGAATATTCACTTCCTCGAGTAGTCCTTTGGGATTGTGCAAAATCATACTTTTGTGCATGTGGGTATCCCTTGTAATGCAGGTATAAGAGACTCTTCATGGTTTATAATAGAGGTGTTAAATACAACATGGATAAATTAGCAAGATACCTTATTAGAACCATGTTTAAAAGACAAATTTGACCTTAGGTAGATTGCTTGGAAGAATTTCTTGTGCAAGACTTGTGTAAACGTCTAAGAACATACACTTTGTGTGTTTTAGGAGTAAGATGTAAACGTGATGTGTGTGTTGTGTTTGTATCTTCATTTTCAGACAAGAATTAAATCCTACATATCTGATCACAGACATTATCTTTTTAAATCCTTAAAAACTATGATAAACAAAATTTACCACAAAAATGACACGTACAACAAGTTAAACGATGCCTACAAACATTCCTGTTACGCTTACAATTTTAAGTTACACCTGCAACTATTAAAATGACATCTAACTCGCTGGAAAGTAACACCTAAAACACTTATAAATAGCAAAATCACACCTACCAACTGTAGAGTCATGCGTACTATAATTCTAGTTACCACTTACACCAGTGCAAAATCACGTGTACACTGAATTTAAGTGAGGCCCAGAAGCAAAAAAAGGAAAACAAAGAACATTTCTGGAGGGATTGGATAAAAATTTGTAACTTTTTCAGATACCCTTTTCAAATTTTTCTGTGACTGTAACCCTAACTGGTAAAAATCCTTACATCTGGTCAACATTTCAAATTTCAAAAGGATTTTAAGGTGTTTTCCCGAACTTGCGATCAATTGCGTTAATGTCAGCCTTTACTAGGTCCCATTACATCAGAAACACCTTGTTACCAGATGTAACTTATCTTATTCAAGAGGTTCCACTCCCAAGTGAGGAACCCGTTGTAACTCATTTACCCATTGAAGGATGAAAAGAAGAAGAGCCACCAAACATGGCCTTTCCCTTTGGACACATGAACAAATTTCATAATCATGATGATGATCGAAACCTAAACCATGGTCAAGATGATAGGGAAGAAAGACGTGATGAGATAAACCAAGAAGATCCCCATTTAAATGATGGTCATGAACAAGATGATGAAGAACCTATGAAAGAAAGAATCAATGAGGCCCTAAAAAACTACCTCTTCATAAATGTCATGGGGAATATCCTAGAGAAGGATAGAGAGAAGTATTTCTTTGACTTAGCCCAAGCAGGGGTTCAATTACCCTATAATTATGATGTTCACAAGTTGAAGAAGAAAAAGGAAGATGATCTCATGGCTATGATGAACAATAAATTTAAGTTATTTCAAGCTCAATTGGACAACATTAAACAAGAAGGGGCTCCTAAACCCTTTTCTATCGAAGTGTTATGTCCATTTCCATTTTACAAAACTCTAATTATGGTACCATTCCCCCCAAATGCAATCTTTTCTAAGTATGATAAATACAAAGGATTATCCAATCCCCAATATCATTTAAGGGAATTTTGTGCATTGATCTTGGAGTTCATGCATGATACACCATATTTAATGAGAAATTTCCCAAGAAGCCTAGGAGGAACAACAATGGAGTGGTTTACAAAACTACCCTCCGGTATTCACACATTTAAAGAGTTGGATTCCAAGTTTGTGACCCATTGCTCCTATAACATTAAGCCTTAGGTCACAATGATAAACTTATGTAACACCAAGAAACATGATGGAGAAGGATTCCTTTTTTTCTTACAATGATGGAGAGTGGTATTTGCATGATACCCTCGAAGTGTGCCCAAAAAGGAAAAGATGGATATTTTTGTTAATAGCTTGAACACGGAGATGAACTATCAGTTGAGGTTGCAATGCCCACATTCATTCCAAGACCTAATTGAGAATGGAGTTACCACGGAAGAGGTTTTGTTGAAAAGTGGAGAGATAAAGCTTTACAAGGAAAACAAGAATTCAACTAATCATAATACCTTTAACAATTACAACATCAACAATAAAAAAGCTCCTCCAAACAACAACTGGTTTTGGCTCAAGAATACTAACAAGGGTTTGGTGAATGATGGGGTTATGGAAGAAAACAACCTAAAATATACTCCCTTTAATCTCACGTGAAGTTCAAATCAACTTAATAATGTGAATTGAGCTCCCAAGGTTCTATTCAACAATAACAATAACTTTAGAAATAATCAAGCGGCTAACAAGATTAAATCCTTCTTTTCTCCAACACCTAGAAGGAGGTTTACACCTTTGGGAGAAATCCTTGAAAAGGCATTGTGAACCCTTATTTCCAAAAAGATCATTTATTTACCCAAAGCTAAACATTTTGAGCCACCCATAAAGACACCATGGTGGAATGAGTCAAACCATTGTGAATACCATCGCAATAGGTGGCAAAAAACAAATGATTGCATGCGCCTAAGACATGTGGTGCAATATTTAATTGATAATGGAGTAATCACAGTGGAAGGGCCCCAAAACAATGAGGATCATACGGTCTTTAAGACACCCTTCTTTAATCATGAGAAAGGCGAGTCTTCAAATCCAAACAATAATGGCAATAATTCCAAAGGCAGCAACCAAGTTAACTTTGTGCATAGCTATGACAATACTATCAATACATTATCTGGACATGATAATGTTGTTAATGTTGTGGTGGTAAAGGAAAAACCTAAAAATGAGACCTCTAATGCTATCACTAGGATAAAGCATCAAGGATTACCCTACAAGGGGGTTCTCCTAAACCTATTGGTCCTACACAATCAACTACTTTGGCTAAACAAACACCTCTTACAACAAAGCTTTATATTTTGGTTGATCAATTACAAAATACTCTAGCACAAATCTCTATCTTGGAGTTATTGAAACTTTCTCCCAACCACAAGGAGATCTTGGAAAAATCTCTTGTGGAAATTAATGTTCCTATAAACTTGGAGGAAGATAAGTTTCAAAACATGGTAGGACATCTTGTTGCACCACATTGCCTTTCATTTTTAGAACAAGATGACATGTCCATTAACCATCCTCAAAATATCCCCTTGCACATAGAGGTTTTGATTCAAAAAAACCATGTTAAGAGAGTCCTCATTGATGGAGGAGTTGGTCTAAACATTTGTACCTTGAACCTAGTCTAAGCTTTAGGGTTATCCGAGTGGTCTATTGATCCCAAGAAATAAATCACTATAAAAATCTTACGATGAGGAGGAAAGATCTTCTAAAGGAATAGTGGTTCTTCTCATTCAAGTGGGTCCTATCAAGAAAGATACCATTTTTCAAGTCCTTGAAATGAAATCAACTTATAATATTTATTGGGAAGGCCATGGATTCATGAGATGCAAGTGGTGCCTTTGACCTATCATCAATGTATCAAGTTTTCGTACATGGGTGAAGAAATAACTATTAGAGGAGATTCAAATCCCTTTCAATATTGCAATATGGTGAAACCTCTTCATGAGTTATTTATTACACATAATAGGGAAGGAGTTATTCCTAGTGTCAACATTGAAGAAACTAAAGAGGAAGGTCCTAATTCAACATTAAATGCTACATCTACTTCAAGTCCTAATGAAACTAACTTACCTATATCAACTAAGAGAAAAGAGAAAGTTATTTATGAGGGTCAAAGTTCCAATGAAAATTCAGTCAAAGTTTCTACCCCAAAGAAAGAAATTTTGAGACCTTCTAAGGATGAAAGAGAAAAAACCAAGAAGAAAGACTATCAAAAGATGAGTGAGATGATGCATAAATTTGAAAAATAATGCATAATCAATTCAAAAGGTGTGGGAGAATATTCTGTTTCCCTATTTGATTTACCAACTTCCCAAAAGACACATGGGAAACCTTCAAATTCTCATCCACCTCACAAATACGACTCTCATTTTGTAAGAGAGAGTGACCAATCAGCCATGGAAAAGGAAGATAACAAATTTTTACAATGGCTTTATAAAGATGAGGATACTTCAAATAATCCTGTTGAAAGAGTGCAACATGTCACCATCCAAACTGATCAATATGGAAAGGAATTTAAAATAATGAAAAAGATGGGGTAAAAGGGAAGAGGACCCTTAGGAATCAGAAATAAAGGCTTGCTAGAACCTATCCAACCTCCTTGGAGGTCAAAGGATGAAAAATCAGGAATAGGGTATCAAGAGAAAAAAGTTGGTTCAAGCTCTAGGCATGATTCTTATGAGCATGTACACATGTTAGAATCTGAGAGTGAATATGACTCCAAAGATTCTTTTCATGATAAAGAGGTAGATGTCATTCATACATATGCTACTATACCTAATGCAAAAATTCAAGCCAATACGGATCAAGGGTTGAGCTCTACACATGTACCAATTGTTTCTCAAGAATCAAATTTAGGAGAAGCATCTAGTGAGAACTAATGCATAGGTGAAACTTGGGTACCTTCATGTGGGGGGGGGTGATTGAAATTTTAGATTTAATACACCCACATTCTTTCCCATGGAAATCCACAAGGAGTCTAGTGAAGAGAATTTTGATCTGACTTCCATGGAATACCTTGAGAAAGAACGTGTTATTGAATTGAGTGATACAATGTATGAACCCTCAAACAAATTCATGTCCTTGAACCCTTCAAATGAAAAATTACCTAATGCATCCTTAGCCTTTATTCATCCTGAGCTTATTGATTGGGACTTAACCAAACCTAATGACCTACTCTATTTCCCAATGACAATGCTATGGCCCAATACCTTAATGTCATTGAGCCATCTTCCACCAATGAATTCAATATTAACATGATGATGGAGGCAAGGGTCCAATCTATTAATCCACAAGATAAAAGAAAAAAATGAAAAGGTCTAGTGGTGAAAACCACCATGTGGCAGTACTAGACCCCAAAAATTTAAAAATAACAGATGTTTCCAAAGGTGAAAACCCAACTATGGAACCTAAGGAAGAGAGATTGGATAATTTACTTGAACATGAAGAAGAGAGATTTCCTATCCTCATTGATCCAACAGAAAAGGTCAACATTGGACCGAATTGGTATACATTTGAGTATTCATGAATTTTAGAGACCTTAACCTTGCTTTCCCTAAGGATGATTTTCCATTACCTAGCATTAATATTATAGTGGATTTGAAGGCAGGACATTTTATGTTTTCATTGATGGATAGATTTAGTGGCTGCAATCAGAATAGAATTTCACCTAAGGATCAAGAAAAGACTGCTTTCACTTTCCCTTGGGGTACTTTTTGTTGGAATGTTATGCCCTTCTCCCTCAAAAATGCCAGAGGAACCTATCAAAGGACAATGAAAACCATCTTTCATGACATGATGCATACTTTCCTAGAAGATTATGTGGATGATATCTTAGCAAAATCACATGAAACAAAAGACCATCTATCTATCCTAGAAAATATTTTTACAAGATTGGAGAAATTTAAAGTAAGGTTAAATCCAAAGAAATGTGCATTTGGTGTTCAATCCGACAAGCTATTAGGCTACACAGTTTAAGCAAAAGGGATAGAAGTGGATCCAAAAAAGTGAAAGAAATCATGGAAATGGAAAATCCCAAAGACATTAGTAAAATGATGTCACTCCAAGGAAGACTTCAATCTATTCAAATATTTATCTCTCAATTAGCGGAAAAGTGTCACTCTTTTACAAGATTGCTACATAAGGATACCATTTTTAAATGGGATGATGAATGTGAACAATATTTTACCCTATTGAAGACATACTTGGTAAATCCACCCATTTTGATGGCTCCCATCAGAGGAAACCCCTTACTATTATACATTTCAACAACATAGAGATCTTTATGGGTTTTATTGGCATAAGAGGATGATGAGCGAAAAGAAAGAGCCATTAATTACTTAAGAAGAACCTTGATCAAGTATGAGTTGAATTATAGCTTCATGGAGCGGGCTTGTCGAGTGGTAGTTTTTGCCTCACAAAAACTATGAAATTACATGTTGATGCACAAGGTTAATTTGATTGCCAAAATTGATCCATTAAAGTATTTTCTTAGCAAAACAACCCTTACAGAAAGAATTTCTAAATGAGTGATGGTACTTAGTAAATTTGACATTGAGTATGTGGACCAGAAAGCTATCAAGGGAGAAGTCATAGCTGATCAATTGGCTAAAAATCCTTTAGTTTATACTCATCCTATTCAAGTAGAATTTCCAGATGTAGACATAGTCAATGTGGAAGCCAAAGCATGAAAATTATATTTTGATGGATCCTACACTCAACATGGTTGAGGAGTCAGAAATCTATTGATTACACCACAAGGATACACCATTCCTAAGTCTTACAAACTTTTTTTCCCATGCACCAACAATATTTCAAAATACAAAGCTTTAGTCATAGACATTAAAATGGCTTTAGAATGGAACGTCACAGAACTGCAAGTATATCATGATTCCTAATTGGTCATCAATCAAATTAATGATGAGTCTCAAACTACGGATGAAAAATTGATGCCATATAAAAGGATGATAGATGACTAGAAGAAATACTTTTTCTTGATCACATTTGAGAAAATCCCAAGGGATAAGAATAGAGAAGAATATACTATGGCTACTTTGGCTTCTTTACTTTAAATGTCTGACCAGAATGTGAGGTACAAATTCTTGGTGGAAGAGTTGGTGAAACCAGCTTTTGACCTACCTGAAACTCAAATAATTTTCCTTCTAAATGGAAATGACTCACCTTGGTATGGACCCATTTATACCTATCTAAAGGACCAAGTTTTACCTTTAGACCAAACCTATGCCCAAAATCAACACTTCATATGCCAAGCGGCTCATTACACTATCCTATCTAACACATTGTATTGCAAAGATCTTGAAGGAATGTTGCTTAGGTGTCTAGAGGACAAGGAATCAAAGTTAGCTTTAAGATATGTTCATGATAGTATTTTTGGGTCTCATTCGAGTGGGTTAAACCTAGCCAATAAAATACTTCGTATGGGGTATTTTTGGAAAACCTTAGAAAAGGATGCTTTCCACTTTGTTAAAGTGTGTTCAAAATGCCAATATCATGGATACATTATCCATGTGCATGCACAAGAGTTACACTCATTCATTACACCATGGCCATTTTACCAATGGGGATTTTATCTTATTGGAATGATTTATCCACCTTCTTCCAATGGTCACAAATACATCATCACGACAATAAAATATTTCACAAAATGTGTAGAGGCTATGCCTTTGACAACTACAACGGGAAAATAGATCTTTATGTTTATTCTCAATCACATGATTTGTAGATATGGTATTCCTCATGCCATCATCATGGACAATGGGAAATAATTCAAGAATAAAGATGTTAATGAACTATGTAAGACCTTCCATATAACATACCATTCTTCCTCAATTTACTATCCTCAAGGTAATGGACAAGATGAAGCTAAAAATAACAATATCCTCAAAATATTGAAAAGATCAGTTGTCAAACCAGGAAGAGATTAGCACATCTAAATAAACTCGGCATTATGGGCCTATAGAACAAGCATTTGAACACCAACAAAAGCTACACCATTTTCTTTGGTTTATGGGGCAGAAGTTGTTCTACCTTTGGAGGTTGAGATCCCATCCTTAAGAGTTTCATTTTAAGGATTAATAAATGATGAGGATTATAGGGTTGTCTGACTTCAACAATTAGAATTTCTGGAGGAACATCAAACACAATCTTAGGAGCATTTTAAAGTGTATCAAAATAGAATCTCACAGAATTACAACAAACATATCAAACCTAGAACCTTTCAAGTGGGAGACTTAGTGTTGATAGAAAACCCTAAAAACCAAACAAAGAGAGAAAATAAAGGAAAATGGGAGGCAAATTGGTTTGGACCTTTTGTGATTACTTCTTCTTTTGGAACGGGGACATACAAGCTATCTGATTGTGACGGTGATGAGTTGCAAGAACCTATTAACAACATCCATTTAAAGAGGTTTTATACCTAATCAAATGAAAGAGTATAGGTTGAAAGAGTATCAGATGAGTGTGTATCTGATGAGTTCAACATCATTCTTTGTACATGAGAAAAGTTAAAAAATGCAAAAACATGAGAAAAGTTTAAAATCCAAAAAAATAGAAGATTCAAAAATTCAAAAACAATGGAAAAGCATAAAAAGAGTAAAATTGAGCATTAAAATAGAAAAAAACATTCAAAAATCACAAAATGGTTGTCTTGGTGAAAACCTAGCAAATATGCGCTTTGATGATACAAAAAAAAAAAAAGCAAAGAAAAAAGTTGAAAAAGAGAAAAGTGCCTTGGTGAAAACCTAGCAATAGGCATCTTGGTAGCAAAAAAAAAGAAAAAAGAAAAGAAAAAGAGAAATAAACCTCAAAAGGTGAAAACCTGACAAACAAACACTTTTTGACACCTTAGGTCTTACCTAGTTGAATTTGTACATCCCATTTGTATATCCTCATTGCATCTCTCATTTGTGCATAATCATAATAAAGTCTTTCAGTTGCATTGTCACGTCATTGTCACATACTAGGTTTCATTTGCCCAAGATTTACACATGGTCTCATTTTCACTTGGGGGAAAAGCATTGGTTTCGATACAAACAGATTTGATAAATGCTACTTTTTGGTCACATGACAGAAGAGATTTTCAGAGCTTTAGAGGGGAGATATTTTTGAACCTTTGATGGATATCATTGTTCAAACCAAGCATTCGATCTTGCAAATTTATCCTTGAGCTTCATGACCTTATTATCAGGATTAAAATTTGACAAAACCTAAATGATCAAAATGTCTAGAATTCTATTGAAAATATTGATAAAATACAAAACACTTGAAGTTTTTGATGATATTCATTGAATTTTCAAGTCATGTCTTCTTAGCTAATCAATGATGTTTTGAATATATTAGTGATGGTGAAGACATGATATTTTCTTGACTTTGTGTGAGTTGTTTGAGGAAGATCCACCAATTTGTGTGAATTCATCTAAGGACATGGTCATCAAAGAACAATTGAGGACTTTGATATAGGAAGGAGGGTTAACCTTTGTTTTTTTATGCAAATGGATACCTTGGATATTTAGATTTTCCATATCTTAATACCAAAATCTAATTGCAACATTGAATCCAATGAAACTAGTATTCAGACTCCCATAGTTGATTATTCAACTAGTTAGGGTTGCACTAGTTTCTAAATGATTACACAAGAGATTAAAGTGGTATTCATATTATCATGATGTGGAAAATGATGATTGTACTTGCTCCTAGTTTTTCAATGCTTAATGATGAAACTATATCTCTATTGCATTTCTTTACCAAAAAGCTAGTGACGGTTAGTTGCATTGCATTGCATTTTCACAATAGATCAATTTCATGTTTAAGGGATTTTCCAAGTTCAAGGGGGTTAATCATTTCAGGGTTAATACCATTTATCTTGTTTCAATCAATTATTTTAGATTCTCTTTTGTATTCATGACATTACATTAATCATTATCCATTATATTGTATATTAAAAAAAAACAAAGAAAAGATTCATTAAGCATTAATCATTATCCATTTTGCATCCATTTAAAAAGTGCATTGCATATAAGTTGCATATATCAAAATCCAAAATTCTAGTTGCATTCATTTTACCATTACATTCATCATAAATCAAAAACATATAGAAGTAGTTGCATATCATTTGCATCCATCTATCTATGTTGTATCTAAGACACTACATCCATAGCATATAAAATTAAATGCATCATAGACATCATATAAAGAACTCTCACATCAACAACATAACAACATCATGATATCAAAGAGCATCATAAATAAATATCCATCAAAAGGTCCATAAATATATTTATATCATGATAAATCAACAAAAAAATGGTACATCATCAAAGTCCTGATCAAACATACATCTAGTACATCAATGCACATCATGAGGATCAAAATCAATCTATCTCAAATAAAGACTTAGTAGGGGCACCTTTTCCATCACCTGTACCAGTACCTGACCCATCTCCTATATTTGTATCACCTAGCCCATATAAAACTCTATCTGCTCTATCTATAGTACTAGGAGGAGCCTGACTAGAAGAAGCACCAAGACTCATCTGATCAATCTTGCTCATGAATACCTGCATCATAGCATTGAACTGATCCATCTAAACTAACATCACTGTAAAACTTGTCTGTAGACTCTGTATGTCCTGCTCTAATTTACTCAGTGGGGTTGGCTATACTAGAACTGAAGGAGTAGAAGTAACCTATGGCTATATAGGAACCTGAGGAATAACTGGTACCTGTGGCACCTATGGTCCTTAATCTTATCTAGCCTGATCTATGTGTGCCTTCCTAGTATCTCTCTGCCTCTTCTAACCCCATACTACAGCTGGTATAGGGTGAATCTATCTCTTTCTGGGAGCATAACCACCACCCCTAACTCTGACATGTCCACTCTACATCCGAGGTCCCATTTGTCCTCTGCTTGAAGCTTTTGGAGCTCTTGGTACTCTAGGATCCCTCTGTACTCTATGTGCTCTTAGACCCCGACCTCAACCTCCTACATCATCATCATCATCATCATCATCATCAATAGTCTCATCCAAATTAGGGATCGGCTCTTCTATATATGTGAATATCATAAACCTATGTCTGGAAAACCACTCCCTATACTTAGCAAACATACCAGTATCAACAACATGCTCTAACATGTCTCATCTAATGAATCCCAATTGATCAATTTATGTACAAGTAAACTCGTAATCAACCTGAGCCCCCCACATAGAATGCTCCACCTATACTTGTGCATACAATTCCATACCTATGACATATCTTGAACTCTTCCAAATTTTTGTAATACTCTGCCAAAGAAAAATCTCTCAATCACTAGAGGTGATCATCCAATCATCTATCAAGGGGAGAACATATATGGAAGCTCATCATCATCCTCTCTCCAACCCTTGCAACCCAAGTATGGTTTTTAGACAACCTGATCAATGTCATCAATCATCCTACCTTTCCCGACTAAGACTGGACAATCATGCCAACATAGAGAAATGTGTAAGGCCATCCACGACCCTACACTCAAGCTGCAATCGGTCTAGTGACTGGGATGTGCTCCCAAGTCGATAAATATAACAACATAGCTCCTGTAGATAATGATGCACTCTCTCGATAAACCACATGGTGAAAGTCATGATACAACTGAGAAAGAAAACATGAACCCCAATCGAATCTTTGAGGATTCTCAAGTAAGTCCTCTAGTATCCGACCCCATCTGACTGCAAATCTGTGACCTCACTGATCAAGGAGAAGTAATTCATCAATCACTACACCTAGAATTGCAAGAAAAGCTAGAAATGACACAAAATACGCCCATGTGATAGAATCATCTCTGATCCTAGGATCTACAAAGACCCATATTCATGCACTACCATCATACACCTAATCATAATAAACTATGTATCCTCGTGTAGGGATGTGCAACAACCTGTACATGTCCTCTGATGTAATCATCATCTCTCCAAGTGGAAAGTTAAAGGTATTATGGTTAGAGTGACAAAGCTCTACCATAGCTATTAGTAGTCCCTATTTCAGCTAACATTGAGGTATATCAAGAAGGAAAGACAAACCGCACTACTTAATCACACAAGTCTCTGGTCTAGTCAAATATCTGGCTAAGTCAAGCAACCAAGATGGTAGGCTCCACATATATAACTTACAAAGCCATGCCTATTTTTCAAACATGGGAATCATATTAGCATCATCATATCAATGGATCATTTCAAGTCAATCGAAAAAAATCAAATGAATCTTTTTCTCTTTTTGAGCGCATCAACCTATTGCTCCTAACTCTAGATCATGAGAAGGGATCAATATATTAGTTAACTTACCAATCAGTTATCTATCCAATTAGGTTGACATATCAAACATCCATTTATGTTATCATTCTAACATCCTAAACACTTTGTGTCATTATTAAACACACCTATCTATCTAGGGAATCAGTCCATTAATTGAGACATTCAATTGCAATCAGTTTGTTCTCTTTTAAAATCAAGTGTTCATCATCTTTCTTGCAGGTGTCACTTCACAGAGTGTACGCATGATTTCATGCCAACCATTATTTTATCCATCATACATGTGATTTAACCTATTAGATGTGGTACTTTTCTTTGTACGCATCATTTTACCTAGTAAGCAACATTTCAATCATCATATGCGACGTTTTACACGGTGTTTTTCCCTAGGGTTTTGCACACGTTATTTTATCTATCCTACGCATGGTTTGACCTCTCCTGTACATGGTGTTTAAGTATGCATAGGCATCATTTCAACATGTGGATGTGTCTTTTTACACTCCTAGGTGTGATTTAACAAATCATACACGTTATTTTTTTTAAAATGACCTAATTTACCATAGCACACATGATAAAAAGCATTAAATGCAGTCAATCAAAGAAATAAATGCACTAAGAGGTTCAAAATTACTTACCAGAGGTCCATAGTCAGCAGGTCTCTAAAATTTTCTCCCTCGCTTGAACTGATGCTCTCAAATAGGGCCCACCATCGTCAGATATCTCAGTAGGATCAGACCAAAATCTCAACAGTAAAAAGTGAAAATGAATAGTAAAAATGGAATTTTCAACCTATTTATACTATTTGATTTAATTTTGAAGAGATTTTCACCTAGTTTGACCTAATATGCATATTCTTTGCACTAGGGCATTTTTTGATAGGATCATCATCATTGGTTTTTAGAAATGAAAACATATTTGATCTATTCTTCATCATTTTCACAATCTTTTGCTTCTGAATGTCAATTTTGTTTTCATTTTCGAGGGGGCATCATCATGTGATCAAATCAAGATTCTGCATCGTATTTTCCATCAAACATCGATCAAAATTTGGGGCATGGAAATTTCAAACTATCATCAATGGGGCATTTTACGCCTTTCAATCAGGGTCTATTCAAATCAATTTCACATCAAGGCGTCGCATCAATCTTTGCATCAGTTTCAAATTAGGTTTCGCATCTCAAATTGGGTTATCATCAAATTAGGTTTTGTATCTATTGAATCAATCAATAAAGTATCAATCAGCAATCAGGACATCAAATTTTCTTTAAATCAATTTGCTTCACACATCAATTCAAAGGTCATTTGTAGACACATAAATTTGGTCAGTGTTTCCTAATCAATCAAATCTACATTTTTCATCAAATTTGCATCAAATCTCATCAAATTGCTCTAAATCAATTTAAATGGTCTTAATCACCTCAAATGGACATCTATTAAATCAAATTGGGACAAATCAACTTTAATCAAAGGATCAATTACCAATGACATTAAATAATTAAACATAAATGATTTTAATCAATTAATTATATAGTTTAAATCAAAAATCAAGTCCAACCTATTCCCCTACATGGATAATTTAATTAATTGATTGAATTAATTAATTAAATCCTATTATCTTTCAACAATAATTTGAGGAACCAATGAGAATTGAGAAGGCAAAGGACATGGATCACTCCAAAATTTGCGATCTCAACCACTCATTTAATCTTGGCAATCTCCTCCATTCATCTTGTCCCAACCTTTGAGACAATCATTTAAATTGTCCCCTCATTTGAAACTATTTGAAAGCTTATCACTCAACCAAGGTTAAACCATGATCAATTAACTCTACTCCCTACCCTTGAAAAATCCTATAAATAGAGAGAATTTTGAAAGCATAACAGATCCTAGACACTTGAATGCATAGCCTCTACACTATAGGAATTTTTAGAGAGATCAAAGCATTTGTGAGAGAAATATCAAGCAATTTGTGAGAACATTTGAGCATTTGAGTGAATCATTTTTGATGATTTGAGAGAATTATGAACTAGATAGGCATATCAACTATCATTTTCTTATTCTAGGACTGTGACTTGTAGAGATTTAAGATGAGAGATTTCTATTATCATGTTTAGATAGAGAATCCATGAGATGCTTGATTATTTCTTGTCAATTCTTAGTTTAAATGGTTGTTTTTCTTCCGTAGAATTGATTGAACTAAAATAATCTCATGAAGGTGTAAAAATCACACACACACACACACACACAAACACACACACACACACACACACACACACACCAGAAGCCAACAAGCCTCACAAATTTCAAACTTCTCTGCCTTTTCAATCTCTACCACATCTTTCCAAAAGAAAAGATCTCTCATATATACCCTATTACAATAATTCATTAGGTCATCCAATTAATCTTTCCCAATACGCAAATAATTAATCAGGTCGGCCAATTATTCTTTACCAATATACAAATAATTGTTTAACCCCTTTCTAAGATGCTCATGGTACCTATAACAATTAAACATCAATTAAAATCCATCAATTGTACTCCAAGATCCACAATCCATGCTCACAATTCATAATACACGCTACATGTCTGAAGTCGACCACCAAATAGGTCTCCTCTAGATACACACTATAGCTGACATCACCAGTACTCTCACAACTATCGATCAATAATGAACATTCCTCAATGTGTCCTCTATCATCATATAAGCTTGCATACTTTGAAACACCTTCATTTGTAAGATATACGCAAAATACATAGACCTTCTCTGCCAAGCATTATTGTCACAGCCCATAAACTAGTCTTCTCTAAATCATCTGTAACATCATCAATATGTAATCTCAAGTCAAGCGACCTTAGGAATAAGGTCATCACAAATCTATCTCCATATCCCATTCTTTGATCATTCTGAATCATCCGTACACTTCTGTCAGTCAAATAACTGATATGTTCTCTTCACAAAAACATATGTTGACTTCAGTGACAAAACATGAATATCAAAGGCATAAATAGTATCCAAATCTGATATCATCCAATAGGTAGATCATAACTATTCTTATTGTACTCCTAGTAGTGTACTTGTCACTCCTAACCAGGTGAACCCTTAGAAAGGGTATTTGTATCTCCTAATAGGGAAAACTCATATACTGTAGTATTAAGCTTGTGGGTGTCATCCCCACCATGGTTTTTTCCCTCTTACAAGGGTTTCCATGCAAAAAATATATGTGTCATGTGTGATGGAATTTGTGGATTCTTGATATTAATTTCCTGTATGTATTTGCATCAGGTACTTGTTTTATTGTTTGGAAAGTATTACAATAGTTATTTAGATTAGTGGTTGAATTAGTTCATTTTATGTTTGTACTGATTCACCTGCCCTCTCTCAGTACCTATTATTTCAAAAAATTGGTATCATAGCTTAGCTCCTCTTGGTGATAATTCTAACAGCTTGGGAAAAGATCCACTATCATAGAGGAGTATAGGTATGAGATGAAACTTGAGAATGCAAACAAGATGATCAATGAGCTAAAGGAAAATCTAAGACACTCTCTTGCAAAGAGGAGAGAACTTTATGATCAACTAAGTGAAAGTCAAGACTACATAGAACAACTGTATGGAGAAAGTACATCTGAAGAATCTGAAGAAGCAATAGCAAATCTATTGGAAAAGAACAAAAATCTTAAAGAAAATATGGCTAATATGAGAAGAGAGATTGAAAGTTAGTCTATTAGGATGTGTGAAGATCTGGAAGGAAAAAGGAGTGCAGAAGATGCCAAGAAAATTGTTGATGATGCCCTTAAAGAAAAAGATGAAGATCTTGTCAAACTAAAACAAGAATTTACCCTATATCAGAATCAAATGTAGGATATTTCTAAAGAGAATTTTCAAGTATTATTTGAGAATGAAAGACTTAGGGCGATGAATGAGTTATTGAGGAAAGAAGTGGAAACTAAGAAAGAAGCAAATGAAAAACTGAAGAAATATAATGAAAGCTCACAAAAGCTTGATGAACACTTGAAGAGTCAAAGAAGACACATAGATAAAATTGGTCTAGGTTATTCAAGATAAGGAACATTTGAAATTGGAGAATTCTCTAAAGATTAACCTAAGGAGGCACAAAAAGACTAGAAGGAAGATCCAATCAAATCAGGTAAGAAACCCAACAAAACTACTTGCTATAACTGTGGAAATCTTGGTCATACTACAAATATATGCAGTAGCAAACCAGTGAATAGACCTTACTCTTTTAATGGTTATTTTTACAATTGTCACAAGTATGGCCATGATGCATATGAGTGTAGATATAAATATATTAGTACATATAGCAATAGATCTAGTGGTGGTAACTTTGATGGATAATATTTTTCATGCAACAAATATGGACACAAAACTGAAAATTGTAGGTCAAGAGTATATGCACCTAGGTCACCTATTACATCAGTGAATGCTAGTAGAAGGGAAATAAAATTCAACACATTCTATGTATGTGGTAACTATGGACACCTAGAAATAAATTAAGAATTAGAACTATGAGAGGTAATGATGGTCCTTGGAAGTCAACCGGTATGACATATTTTTTCTATCAGCAGAAGGGTCATGCAGCTAGAGATTGTTGGTTTAGGAACTAATCTATTCATCAATCAAAAGATGGGAAAGAAAAGAAGGTTGCAAATTTTGACGAAGTCAGAGTTGATATGAAGAAGACATGGGTAAAGAAAGGTGAACTAAATTCATTTGAGTTGACTGAGAACTCCACAAGTTTAGGAAGTGCGGAGGTTCCATCGGTAAACTAAGCATATTATTTTCTTAGGGGGAGCTCTTAAAGACAAATCTAACCAATTGCCTAGACTCAAGAGCGGTAAAGATCTATATGGAAATTTTGGTGTAATTTTCTATGAATTTTTTTTGAGATTGTATGTAAACTGCGCTTAGATTTCAAGGTTAAATACCTATTTGAGAGTGATTATTACTGTTGGTTGAGTAAGAACTGGTGGATATGTTTTAACTGGTAATTTGATAGTATTCCTACCATTGATATATGTAATGTCTATTTATCTAAAATTATATATCGGGGAAAGTAACTTCTTTTCACACTTTCTACTTTTAGTTAAGAATTTGAGAGCTATCTAGAGCTATTGTGTGAAAAAGGGTACTTTTTTGATTGAGATCTTGAGATAATTCCATATCAAGTTTTATTTAAGCTCCAATATGTGTATTAAAAGATATAATTTTAGTCTGTGGTTATATTTGTGTGATGTTGTAGTTCGTCGTAATGGTAGAGAATGTTGATACACCAGTTCTGGTGAACATTTCTAAGGAACCTCGAGCCATATTGAAACTTCATCCAATAAAAGAGGATGAGATTGACATTTCTAGTGCCCTATCCACTATCCCTCATGGTGTGATGTTGATTGAAGATGTTTGGTCTTATATCCATTGTAGAATCAAATAATTGGGAGCTGAGGCAATAAAGAAAGAATATAAGGGTATGTGCATCAATGAAGTATTGAAAGCCGAGAAAAAACATCTATATGAGAAGGGTTTGACTTATGCTATAAAAATTCCAACCAAATTCCATCCTGATTGGATTTTTTATTTGATGAGAAGAGTGCATTATCAATTCATATGGTTGGATAGACCACACAAGATTTTGAAGACATTGATTCACAGGGTCACAATATTTTGAGCACAAGGTTAGGAATGTACATTAATAATGGTGGCTACTCATTTGGTCACTGAACTAACCAAATCCAAACTAGATGGGAGAGAAATGACAATTGATCATATTGCAAACAAGGAAGTTCAGTTTGCATCCATGGTGATAGGATACAAAGTTTACTAGTTTAATCAAGTTAACATTGTACCTGGTGGTGCTATTCATGTTGCCTATTGGATTATGAAGAATGATTCAACATATGATCTATGTGAGATGATTAGAAGCCAATTATTGACAATCATGGAAAGGATAAAGAGAGACAAGAGACAATCATTTAAGTATGGAGCTCTATTGGAATGTATGTTTTTCTACGTTCAAAAATTCTTCCCCGGTAAAGGAAATGTTACATAGTTATGCAAATAAGTGAATTCATAAAGGGATTAGGGAATACCTTGAATAATTTCATGTAGGGTTACTTCAAATATTTCCAATCTAGAATGCACATATGAGAAAGGATTCCAACTAGCATTGTAGAGAAGTAAAAGAATTGTATTTTTATTCTAGTTGATACTGATTCATGTGTTGTGCAAGTTGTGGAACCTAGGACATGTTGGATTCCTCCTATGGGTTATGAATTTGAAAGTGATTTGGTAACTTTTCATGTTGATGAGTTGTTGACAAAACCTTTAGACAAACAAGAACAAAGATTTTGAACTCATGATGAAGCAGTTTCTAAAATTTGAAAGGAATTGAAGAAACTGGTCATTAAAATAAAATCAAGGAGAATGGTATCTAATATAGAGAAGAAGTTTGTAATTAGTGATCTAGGAACATATCATAACTAATGAAACCATAACTAAAGCTAAGAGAAAATAGAGAAAACCATCTACTAATGAAGTTAAGTCGGAAAGGGAATTTTCAAGGTAGAAAAGACAACACATTTTTACTCCAAAGAAAACCTACAAGAGAAAGAAAAAATCCACTGAAGAAAAGGATGATTTGAAGGGAGCTGATGAAGTAAGGACAAAATCAGACAAGGATGTATTTAACCTAAAGAAGAGTGGTGAAGCAAAGAAGGCCTCTTCTATTAATGATATGTAAAAATGTATTGTGGACAATGGTATACTTTCTACTATTAAAAAAGATACACTTTGGGGAGTAATGAAGACAAGAAGAAGATAAAAGATGCAATTCTATATAATTTTCATAAATTTTGTAGGACACATTTAGAAATCCATTCTTGCATCCCTAATCAGTTATATCAGGTGATTGATGCTAGATGGAGCGCTACATTATAGTTGGACAGAGAGATTATAGAAAGGGAACTTATACAAGTACAACCTATGTTATGTGATGAAGATGCTAAGATGATGATTACTACTCACAAGAATAAGTTCAATGTTAAGATGGAAGAAGAACCTGAGCCTTCAAGGAAATTTTAAGTCTTGTAGTAATAAGTGAAAGTAAGAGACATAAACTGATGACTGCTACAGAACATGAAGAAGAAGAAGTTGATGAAGAAGAATTACTGATCACATCAGCCAATATATTCAAACTAAAAGCTAACAAATTGATGAAGTTATTAGAACAATTGATGTTACAGGATGTAAGAAACAAGGTAAGATCAAAGAAGAAGATGAAGACATGAGTAATAAGGAAAGATAGAGACATTCTAGCTGAGTTAGTTCCTGAGGATAAATATGATGAAGATGATACACCTATTGATAATATGGACACTCTTATTAAGGAAATTCTATATCAAGGTTCAGATTTGCAGTCAGCTGTAGTGAAGAATGCAGAGGAGAACTTAGAGAAGAAGATGAAAGGTAAGATGATGGAGAAGATTATCACATATAGGATCAAATTGTTAGACTTGATAAAGGAATTTAAAACTAAATTGACTAATGCAGGTCAATTGGTTGTCAAAGTATCAAGTTATTCCATCTTTGTTCAAGATTTGGATAAAAGAAGAGAAGAAGCACAAGAGTTAGATAAATTAAGCAGCTAGCTTGATCAATTGTCAAGTTAATTCACTACTTATAGTAGTCAGGTAAAGAATTTTTCAAACAAGGTTAAGCATATTCAAAGTAAGAAATAAATGAGAATTATCACTCTACTATAACTTCAATCAATCCTATCCCCTACAGTAGAGGTGATGGAACAAAATATGAAAAAGGTAGAAGCCATACTTTCCTTACTCAACAAGAGCACTCTACATAGGATGGAAGAGATTTCTATGAGTTTGTTTGAGAAAATAATTGCTATGGGTTACTTTCAAAAGTTATGGGAAAAATCCTTGAGTTCAACAAAGATTCACATCAAGGTAATCTTTGACAGGATGTAAGTAAGACTTTGTATTCATATATTTTAGTTTTTGTACCTTTGTCATTGTTGTCAAAAGGGGAGTATATGTGTGATTAAGTATGTATGGGGGAGTATATTTTAGAAAGTGATTATTTTGGAGTGTCATGGGACACTTGAGGGTTGTCATTTATGGCATCACATCTGATATGATGATCGCTTGGAGTTAAGTACAGTTTTGGAGATACAGTCTTGAAAATGACTAAGTATAGAAATACAAGTACAGAGTATAGAAGTACTATTTTAGAAAATGAAGATCCTATATGATAGTTGATGACTTGCGATCTTAGAGGAAGAAACTTTGGGATATGTATGACCTTTATTTAAGGTCTCTTGTGTTTTTTTTGTTGATCATAGAGAGAGTGTTTTGAAGACACGTGAAGATAGTGGAACAGTGAAATAGAGATGATGAACAGTCATGATGATTGAGGGAATATAAGATCAAATCCAAATGTGCTAAGTTGGATTTTTATTATGGATTACCTATAATTTGGTAGTACAAGGTCTCCGACATTGTATTTACTTTTTCAAAAAATGGAAGCACTTCCATATGAGACTAGTTTAGCCTTCTGAGTGAGTGGTTTGGGGTCATGACAAGTGCCTCTGAATGGGTTCCTGATCTTGACATGGCTACCCCTCTGACCCACCTTTCTAACCTCCATTTCCTGACCTAAATTCTGCATTCTGGGTCTCTGACCTGTGATCCTAGGATTTGAGGATAGGGTCAACCTCCTAGGATAGGGTCAACCTTGGCCCTACCCTAGGAAAAGGTCATCCTTGACCTTTTCCCAGGGTCCAAATCCTTGGAACTTTTGGTTTCTGGGATGTCGGTCTTCACAAAAAGTTTATTCTCGCTTCCGGGTCGGCTATTTTGGGTTCTGAATCAGTTGATTCCTAAATTATATTTAATATTGGTCCTTTCCTAGGGGTAAAGGCTTAAATGATGATTTAATTATCCTATGTAGGCCTCCTTAGAATATTGTGCCCAAATTTCATATAAAAGGGAGCCTTCTCCTTTTATTTTCTCTAAGCATCATTACGCAATTGAGAAGGATTTTCAAGTGCAATTAAAGAAAGCTAAGGAAAAAGATTTTAAGAAAGAATCCATCCATTCTCAAGCATTCAAACATCCATTTTCATGAAGGAGATCCATTGGAGGCCATTGAAGGATTCAAGCCAAAAAGTGCCCTTTTGGTGATATCTCCATCCATCTTCTTCCAAAGCCCTTGTCAAGTTCAAGAATCCATTCAAGACTTGGTGTTGGAGATCTACAAGCAAGAGATTGAAGACATCCTTCCATTATACATTCAATGTTTTGAATCATACTTGTGGATCCACGGATTCAAATCTACCACAAGGACATTACAAGAAAGGTGAATTTGAGTTTGCTTTGTTATTCTTTATGCAATTTTCAATTACATATATCAAGGTTAATTTCAAAACTGGGGTTTGACCAAGGCAAACCCCTTTCCCCCAATAAACAAACATTTTTCTTGCAGGTACAGGTTTGGGACTATAAATCTGAGGCCAGATATGGATACCCTTTTTGGATTTCTTTCAGACTGTGTGAACAGGGACACTTTCAGAGTTGAGCAGAATGAGTTGGAAAAAGTGGTATAGGGTCGACCTTTTCATAAGATGACATCAGAATAGAAAAAGATTTTTGGGTTTTGTCCGTCTCTGTGTTTCAGTTTGGTATCAATTGTTAGCATCTCCAGAAATAGTCTACAGATCTCAGAAAACAACAATCTTTGATCTGCCATTTTGCAAGGTTGGTACTTTCTCCTATTCTTTTCAATTACTATCATTAATCATATTAATCAATCAATTTATAGAATTTAAGATCCCCTTTCTTAGTCTCTTTCCAAATAGTGAGTTCGTTTGTGTATTAACCCTTTGGGGTTGATCAAAATTGGATCTCCTATTTGTATATTTGAGGGTGAATGAAAGGAGCATCTTATCTTCCCTTAATCACAATCACAATTTCAATATACAATCAATCAAATTCAAGTAAGTGTGAAGTGGGGTTAAGGAAATCAACACAAATAATGATTAAAAATTCAAACCCTCTCCTTAAATCACATCTTTCCTCCTTTACAATTTAGTAACATTCAAATCTCCCATTTCATATGTTACATTTTGGTGAACCCGCGATAGACAACTCTTTCTTTTTGGTGTTATATTTGCATTGTGTATGTTAGATCTTGCATGTTCTTTCAAATTACATTTCAGTTAAATAGATCTAAAATTTTGTATTAGTTCATTTGCATTATATTGGTGTATTAGCTTTACTACATCTAGTCCTACTTATAGTATCCTGGCTAGAAGAAGCCGTAGACTTATGGGTTCCTTTCATCTTGAGTCTTCCACTCCTTTCCTTAGGATCCCGGATGACAACTTGATAACTCATGATTCCAATCCTTCTATGGAGCATAACTCTTCTCACTCATCTCATGATGAGGATGTTGCTTTAAGAGTTCCTCCTAAGCAAGTGCAAAACCTTTCAAGTGAACTTGATAAAATGGGTAATTGGCTTATCCAAGAAAACCATAATCAAGATTCTATCGAAGCTATAGAGGCTCTTAAAAAAGTTCTTTGTGATAATGATCAAGGTATTAATTTCTTGCATAGTATTACTCACCTTGTGAATTTGAATGTTAAACCTTTAGCTCAAGAGGCTCAAGATTTAGGATTCACACCTATTGTCACTAGTGTAGGACCTTCTTCTATTTCTCTACCTAGTATCCCTACTTATACTTCTCCTTTAATAACAACTTCTATCCCAAGTGCATCTATTCCTGTGAGTGCTCCACCGGTATCTTTACCTCCCTCACAACCTTCATATCATAGTGTGCCCTTTACTTATACTAATCCTCTTCCAACTGTGGTTCCTACTGCTCCACTGGTTGTATCTTCCATTCCTACTGCTTCTTACACTTTTCCTAGTGTTCCTAATATTGCTATGCCACCTGTTTCCTCTAATGATTCCACAATTATTAGTTTAGCTCAAACTATGTCATCTTTACAACAACAACTTGCCTCTTTGACTCAATC
>MU224542.1:1456812-1484738 GCA_018584345.1 Thuja plicata | reverse complement strand
ATACTGAAGAAGCATGATTCAGGAAATGCTTATGAGGTAGAATTGCCTACTGAGTTGAATATTTCACCAGTATTTAACATTGCAAATTTGATAGAGTACCATGAAGGGGGTGTTGAAGGTGAGGTCAAAAAAACACAGTGGAGTATTCCAGCTACTACTTCAGCTACTAAGGAGATTGAAGATATACTAGATAGTCGTGTTGGCAGAAGCACAAGGAATAGGAAATATGAAGAATATCTGGTCAAATGGAGAGGACGACCTGTAGAAGATTCATCATGGCTGACAAAGGAGGAGGTTGACCAGCTTGGTTTTCCTCTACACACCTGAGACGTGATAGGGTCACTTCTCAAATTACCCCAGGTGTCTGATGCAGGAGCATCCTGGGTGTAAGGGCAATCTTGCATCACCCAAAAAAATATGTGTTTTTCTACTCAATAAGGGCTATTTTGTACAAAGCTGCTATTTTTGGAAACTTACTATTTTTAGTAAGTTGGTCATTTGAACTCAGAATGTTCTAATTTTCCAGGTGAAGGTTCATCTTAGTCATATAAGAATGCCAGTTGGATTTCATTGCCAGATCATCTGTATTGGCGAAGTTATTAAGGATTTACTATTGAGATTTTAGGGTGCAAAACCTTTGAGCTCAATTTTTAGGACCTTAGAGGCTCCGAATCAAGATTGAACCCCTAGCTGACTGGCACTTTACAAGTTAGGCACTATAGATCGCGATCTCCCCTTTTTGGAAAGTGGTTATAATAGCCAATCAGAGCTACGGTTCAAAATTTATGGCTTCCAGAAGTTGGGCTACCTAATCTCATGTTTTGCAAATATTTAAAGCCGACCCTTTTGTAATAAAAGTGAAAAAATAATTAAATGCTAAGGGTAGTCAGCCTTAATGGCTAGATTTATGGAACCTTCTCGAGCAGTGGAAAATTTCCTATTTAAGGAAGGCCTGTGGCGTTTTCTAGGGCAGTTCTGGGTGGTTATTTGAGGCTTTGTCCTACAGATTATTGTAAGGGATGCCCATGTGGCTTTTGATATTGTTATTCTGAAGTTTGTAATTCCACATTTGTGGAGCCAATAAGAAGCCAATTTTTTGTTCTTGCAAATTTATGTTGTTTCTCTTTTTTTCTGTCATGTACTTGTGGTATTAAGGGGAGTCCCCTTCATCAATGAAGGACAGAAGACTAAGCTAAAAGAAGATGTGAAGGAAGAGGTAAATTTACCATCTAGCTTATTGTTGGCAAGTAGTAATGTAAATTTTGATAACATGGATGAAGATGAACTAGTGAAATTGGCATTCACCATACTGAGAAAAGCAAAGGAGAAATCAGTACAGAAACAAGATAAGAAAACAAAGGTGATTTCAAGAGCTATTGATACCATGAATAAATTTCTTCCAGTACCCTTAGTATTCTAGAATAAAGATGATATTGAGAACTTGAAAGTCACACTTGATGAGTTTGATGGCCATTTTGAAAATTTGTTGAAGACTATAGAGGAGAAAGCAGAGAAAACATATGAAGAGAAGAAGTTGATAAAGGTATGCAAGACCATCTCATGGGACTTAGGAGTTGTGAAAACTTGTCTGATAAATGCAAAGAACTTCATTACTCATGGGAGAAAGTTATTTGGTTACAACATGAATCCTATCAGACACATTCAGAATGTTGAAGATATTATTGCCAAGGAAAGGGCAACTTTGAACAGGTTAATGGATGGTTGTGAAAAATCTTCACAGACCACTACAGAGTTAGAAACAAAAGTGACAAGGATATTAGCTAAGATCAGTGTATTGGATAATGAGAAGGAGAGAGTACTGAATAGACTCAATTTACAGAGGAACTTCATTTCTCTGAAGCTATCAATACTTGAGGCACATCTGACAGATTTAGAAAAGACTATAGATTCATTGTCTAAAGGCTTACCCATAGACTTGAAGAATGCTAAAACTACATCTTTTTTATTGAATGGGTTGATTCATATAAGTTAGATTTTGTTTAAGACGTGGAGCTCTGAAGTGAAGATTTTGGAAGATTCCTTCCAAGACATTCTAAAACTTGTGATCAAGAAGTGAAACTTATTTGTATGCACCTTTTTCATTGTTGTCAAAGGGAGATAAGAGAAGAGAGAAAAAAAATGAATAAAGAAGACAAGAGAGAACATATATATATATATAAAGAAAAGCAAATGAAAAAGATAAGGAGAAGAAGTGGAGATATTTTTGTTTTGTTGGAACACTTAGTACCTTTTTTTTAAAGTGTTGCCATCAATGCCAAAGGGAGAGATTGTTGGAAAGTGATCAATTTGGGTAATGTGATTCATTTTTTAGTTGTCATTTATGGAAACACATCTAGGTTTAAGATCAACTATTTTGAAGTTAAGTTTGGTATGTCTAAAATTGACTAAGTACAAAAACAAAGATACAGTATTGTTTTGGATGTCAAAGACAGAGATCGATGAATTCAAGAATTCAAGCTTAGTGAAAGATATTATGGAGTATGTCTAACATACACCTAAGATTGCTTTCTATTTGGTTAAGTTTATGAAGAGTTATGAGGATTTGAAGACTGACAGACAACAGAGAACAACGATACAGAGCAGTTGGACAGTAGCAAAGAATAAAGGAGCAAGACTTAGACCCCTGGAAATCAAAGACATATTTTTGTTGTTGATAGTCTACACTTTGACTATGCAAGAGCATCGACAATACATTTAATGTTTACTATATTAATTGTATTATGTAATGAAGGCTGACTTGACAATGTTTGTAATAATTATTCTGAAAGCCGACTTAGTGAAGTTGAAAGGATATATATGCAAGATATTTTTGGTAAATATTGGGAGTTGTGAGAAAGGGAAGGATATGTAGAGCAGACATGTGAATGGCAGAGTAGAGAATGACAGAGCTATAAAGGAACTATCAAAGCATTTGTGATGCTTGTTTTTGTTCATCACTGAGAACCTTTTGTAACAGAATTACATTGTAAGAGGTGTAAGCTCATTGGCCCCTAACAGGGTGTTGTGAACCTTGAACATGGTTTTTATTCCTTTAACAGTGAAATGTACTATGTAATATTCAGCTCCTAACAAGGCTAGGTCGCCTAACAGGGACATTATACTTTAGTGCATGCTTGTGGGTATCATCCCCGCCGAGGTTTTCCCTTGGCCAGGGTTTCCTCATTAAAAAATCATGGTGTTATGAGTTCTATGTTATTTTCTTATGTTCTTTCCTTTACTGCAATTGTATGGTTAATGTTCAAGTGGTTAAAGAATTTAAATAACTGTTATAATATTGATTCACCCCCATCTCAGTATTATCCAATCCTAACACACATGAGCAATGACTTGATTGATGAGCAAAGAGAAAGATAGAAACCTAAAGGAGACATGGTTGGTGTTGGATTCAATAAAATTGAATGTTCCAAGAATCAAGAAGAAAAATATGATGCAAAGATTGAAGAAAGATTTATTCTTGAAGAACCTAAAGAAAAAATCACACCTTTCAAAGGTAGATATTTTGGATGTAACAAGGTTGGACACATGTTGAGAGATTGCATAGGTAAAGCCCCTTTCAAACCTTTTTCTGGTTATTTCTTTAATTGTCATGCATATGGACACAAGAAAGCAGAATGCAAGAAACTTGATCAATCTAGATACAGACAAGATAACATTAGGAAAGAGTTAGTGGATAAAACCACATGTTACAAATGTAATAACCTTGTGCACATTGTAAGGTATTGTAATTTGTAGGTAAATCAGAACATATCACCTCCTATATGCTAAAAATGTAACAATCCAAGGCATATAGTGAAGTTTTGTAGGTACAATAGAGTGGACAACATAAGAGTACCACCTCATATGGATACAAAGAAGAATGACAATGATAATGGTAGGAGTCTTGCATAATACAAAAGTGAATTTGATAGTTGTTTCAAAAAGTAAGATATAACAACAACAATAAGGCATGTAAGGTAAAGGAGTCTAGTGAAGAAAAGGTTCAGGGAGAGATAGTAGATGCTAATATGCCTTCTCCTGACGGTAAAATTGCTACATCAACCTAAATGGCCAAGCATGGCCTTAGGGGGAGCATTAGATGAAGACACCAAATTATATCTAGCCCTTGATTCAGAGGAGTAATCTCATGCGAGCTTGGTTATAGAGTATGAAAACATTATGGAACCTATATCTATGTTCGCAACATCTAAAGATTCATATTCCATAGTCACAATATTTGTGATTGATTGGGCATTGTGTGAAGTTGAGTTTATTGGGTAAATAGTGTTTTCTCACTTAATGATGAATAAAAGAAATCAAAGTTACTTATTTATTCACCATTTGAAGAGAAGATACTAAAGAGAGTAGAGTTTAGAGTGTATCAGACTACCAAGAAGCCACATTACATGATTTATCAAACTGAAAGTTCAAAATCTAGCATGTTTAAGGTATTTAGACTATCTACTCAAGCAAAAGTTATGGATGCACCATTGATTTATGTTGTTATGGATAGACCAAGATATAAATTCAAGAAACATCCCTTTAAGTCTTGTGAGGATGACCCTGAAGGAGATTTTTCCCAAACACCATATGACGTCCTACACATAGAAGATATTAGGGTGTACATACATTGCAAATATGAGACATTGGGAGACATAGAGATTTTCAAAGAAATGAAGGACATGATTGGACTAGATGGTAAAATGAAGAATGAGTTAAAACACCTAGATAACCTGAGCATTATGAAAAGGAAAGACATGTATGAATTCAGTGAAGAAGAATGGTTTAAAATAATACTTAGGAGAGTTCATGACCAATTTATTTGGATAGGGGAGCAGCCTATAAAGATTTGTAGTCAGTTGATTCATGACATAACTGGGCTAGACAACACTGGAGTTATCCCTGTAGTAGACAATAATACAAAGAAACAAGTCAAAACCCTAACACACTCCAAATGGGATAGGTGAGAAATGATAGTGAATGACATTTTCCAGCAAGATGTAAGACTAGTTGTAATGATACTTGGATATAGGCTCTACTAAAAGAGTAGACCTAATTCCATCTTAGAGGGAGTTATTATGATGGCTTATAGGCTGGTAAAGGAAAACACAAAATTTAATCTATGCGAGTTTTTGGCACAACAATTTTTAGAGAATGTGAAGATAATCAAGAAGGAATAATCTAAGGCTTTTAGATTTGGCTCACTTCTAGTTCACATGTATATCCATATTGAGAATAAGTTCCCTAGAATGTATCCTAGAGCATAGATGGAAAGCATACCCACTGGTATTTAGATATCATAGAGTTATAGAAGCAAAAACATCACATGGGTGGATGGAGAACTATTTTGGATGATCAAAATTCTACAGAGGAAAGAGTCAGAATTCCCAAAGATTTGGTTGAGAGATGCAAGGATACAATTTGTTTCATGGTTCAAACTGATTGTGTGTTTTTTGAGGTAGTTAAACCAAGGAAGAAATGGTGTTATCCTATGGGCTATGAAGTTAGTTCAGAATTTCTAGTTATGCAGGTAGAACATGTTTTGGCATCTCAAGTTGATACATCTGAGGATAGATGGGGCACAGATGAAGAGAAATACACTAAAGTTAGAGAAGAATAGTATAGAAGTATAAGAAAGATAAAGATAGAGAAAATGGTTGATGATATGGAAGGTAAGGCTGGAATGACTACGGAAGAGTTAAAGGAAGTAAGGACTAAGATGACTGAGGGTGCTTCTAGATCAACAAGCATTGGAATTGCAACCCCTCCATCTTATGAAACATAAAACATAGTAATTCCCACTTCTACTATTATTAACCTATCCACCACACCTGAGAAGACAACATTAGAAGAGATACCTCCAAGCATATCGTGAAGAACCACCAGATCAACCAAACCAAGTATCCCTAAGAAGAAAAAGGTTGAAGTGGAAGCTAAGAAGAAAGTTGAAAAAAAACCACCAATGTAAGACAACTATGGAAACCAGACATGAAGTTACTAAAGAGAAGGATTGTAAGAGATGGAAACCTGAACACATTAAGGAGATACTATGAGAGGTGTGACTCTGGTAATCAAGTCTTGATAGAGGATATGGTAATTGAATATTTACTTGTTTTCAAGAAGAACCTATAAGAGATAGATAGCAGTATACCTGAGGAATTGTATGGTAAAATGGAGATCAGAAAGAAACTCGCACATATAGAAGATGAGGAAATTAGGAGTAAATCTATTGAGGATATGTTTCCAGTAGTTTTTGTACAGGTTAGAGAGAAAATAATTGAGGAAATCAAACCTTTGTTGAGAACTAAAGCAAGATTAGTGAAAATTATGGGTAGAAAATATGATGAAGTCATAGAAGATACTCAAAAGGAAATCGATTAGATACTTATGAGAAATATTCCTGAGAAAACTTCACCTCCTAAAACTACTATGCCTACACCTATAGGAATTGGAGAGAACTCTAAGAGAATTAAGGAAAATGTTGACAAAAGCGAAGTGAGTACTGACATAAAACCATATTTATTTTTTGTTGGTGTGACTATGACCCTTGACACTTCACTTGACAAAAAATATCCATTTGATGGAAACATTGATAATATAGTGGCAGATAAAGAAGACGGACAGAAAGAGAAGAGTAGAAAGAAGAATTAGAATAGAGAGAAGAGATGGATACAACAAAAGGAGAAGAGGCAAGAGTTGAACTAAAGCATGGAATTGACACATCCACTATTCTATTATTTGAAAGAAAGGATAAGTCTGTAAGCATAGATGTTGACAATATGGATGAGGATGAACTGATGAGGCTATCCTTCATCGCATTCATAAAGGAAAAAAGAAATATCTAAGAAGAAAGAAGACAAAAATGCTTAGGTAATTAGTAGAGAAGTTGACACTGTGAATAAAATACTTCCAGTACCTGTTGTTTTTCAAGGAAAAGATGATGCACATAATATGAATATGGCACTAGATGATTTTGACAGTTACTATGAGTCCTTAGTGAAGATTGCTGAAGAGAAGGCAGAGAAAAGATATCTAGAGAAGAATTTGAGTGAAGTATGCCAGTCTATTTCATGGAACTTGGGCATTTTGAGATCAGCTAAATCAAAGGCCAAAAGTTGTGTCACACATTGAACAATGTTGTACAGTTATTGTATAAACCCTATTAGACACATTCAAAATATTGAAGACATTATGGAAAAGGACACGGCTACTCTGGAGAGCATGATGGACAATTGTGAGACCTCCTCACAATCTGTATTGAAGATGGACAGAGAGGTATCGAAGATTTTTTATAATATGAATGTATTGGATTGTTAGAATAACTAAGAGGGGGGGTGAATTAGTGGCCTCAAAAAATTTCTAATAAATCAACCCAAAAAATTAGTACCACAATATTAAGCCTTTAGTTATATTCAGTCCTACAAGATGAATTCCTTCAAATAATCTTAACAAATAACTACTACTCAGAGTTCACAATTAAACCTTATTCTTACTATTTACCGATTAGTAGTCTTTCATTTACCAAAATATAGTAAATTTATTAGTGTATATTGATCAATCTAGATTAGTTACGTGTAATGCAAAATACTAAAGTAATGACTCATAAACATATTGACACATTGATTTTTAACGTGGAAACTTTGTTAAGGGAAAAACCACTTGGGACCGGTAACCCAAAATTTTCACTCTTCTGAAGTGAGCTCGGTGAAGAGCCAACCCTATTAAAGGTTACAAACACACTATTAGGTTTGACCTTGTTAGAGGATTTAAATAGAATAGTTTGTCACTTGATATCTGGAATCTCTATGCTACATTCTATGAACAAACCCAGTGTAGTTTTTCAATTGGTATCTAGCATCTCATCCTATCTTCATGATCAAAATTTTTGATACTCCTTGGATGTATCTCAATATAAAAAGGATTGTTAAGTCCTACTTAGTTAAGAGACTTTCTGATCCAATGGTTAAATTGAAATAGTAAATGATTTGTTCACATATACAACTATACTTTGTAGATTTTCAGATCTATTGTAAGCTCATTATACCTTTTTGTTAAATGCGTCTTTTCAGTACCTTTTCTCCACTTCTTTCTTCTTAGTGATGCTATGCTTCTCTATTTCTCAGTGTTCACAAAAATCTTTAGCTCTTTCCTTAGCTTGATTGATCAGGACTGTATGAAGTTGTTCTTCACCGGTTTCTCTTTAGCATCTCTTTCTCTATTCACTACCCTAATTCATAATGAATTAGATTGTCTCTTTATAGACATGATATCACCATTTCTCAGTTCTTGACTTTCTTTTTCTTGGCATTATCCACAATTCTAGCCAATCTTTCTTTAAAGCTTTACTTAAGTTTTATCCCGTAGATTTCTCCTTGACAACTGGAATAAAACCACTTTAAATCTTTCACTTATCTCTCACTTTAAATTGTCAATGAAAACAATATTAACAACCAGTTAACTCCTTCTTTAGCTCTTTCCAGCCAAGACTTTTTTTGTTACTAAACTTCAGTTCCTTTCGGTGTTTTTACTCTTTGTTAGCTTTGGTCAACACTTCAATTTTCTTCAAGCATCTATGTCAAGGTTGTCTATCTATCAGGCATCACTATGAAGTTATTCTCACTAGTAATTCTTGTGATTCTTCTCATTGGTAATGCTTGTCGAGTGATGTAAGTGTTCCAATGGGTTTGCTTGCACAATCCACTAAGAAGATCTTATCTATCTTCTTCAACGATCCTAATTTCCTCTAGGTCCTTATTAGGCTTAGATCATTAGATAATTCCTAATATTACTCTTCTCTAATAGTCTCCACTTGTGCTTCACCCTTTGAAAGACTAACACCCTATGATTACTTCACTTCTCCACTTATCCCACTCACACTTACAAGATTTTAAATGCCAATTTTCACTCTAACATTCTTAATCCATTTGCAGGGGTTTCCATCAACATGTAGACATCACATTTTATCATTTTGGAATCCATCTTGAGGGATCTCTTCACTCTTTTCAATTGAGTTCACACTTTTGGCTTAAGTAGGCCAAATTCCTTATAGCCCTATCCAGGGTATTTTTCCCAATTAACTTCAAACTTTTCCAAATAACTTGAAAATATAGGACCATATCCAAATACTCTTTATCACCTTACAAGAAATTTTCAAGGTTTTAAGTTCAGTATCCCTCTGTACATAGGGCTTCTATAAACTAGGTCTTATAGGGCTAATAGGCCTAAAAACTAAGATAGTCTGCAACACTATGCTAAACTTGTCCAAAACTTGTCTCCACTGATTGGTATGAACTAGACCAACTTAGTATGTCAAGGTAGCACAAAACCCTAACTTATCATGTACTCAGACCATACAGATCTATCTTCCCCTGCTCATGGAAACTCAATGTTTCTCCACCAAACCACTAACCGGACAGTGCATGCTCACCTAGGGCTTGGTCTTAAAAATAGCTACTTGTCTTTCCCTAAATCCTAACTCTACAAATATGTACAATACTGACTCCCCTAACATTTACATCTACCCTTGGAGATTTCCCATTGTTAGATTTCATGGTGGAGTCATATTTAGACTGACTGGTCAGTACCAGAGCAGTGAACTACTTAAACACAAAACAATTTACCTACGACTGAATACTAACTCTAATCAACTAACTTACTAAATGAAAAGTGTCTCTAATCCTCCTAAGAACACAAAAAAATCATTACTTCGAAGCTTTCAATCCATAAAGTATGACTGTCACAAGGAAATGCTCGGGAATTCTTAAACACAAAATTTCATACTGTATTGCTCTTCACAAAAAGTTACAATGAATCCTCTCCCCTGCATGGTTTGAGTCTCTCATACACTAGATGCCTTCTTCCACCATTGTAGGGCCTTTTTGGTTGAATCCTCACTCCTAGAAACAAGGAGAATCTGATGTAACCATATTGCATGCAACATTTACAATTATTACAAATTTTGTCATGACAACAAAATAACAACTTTTGGCATCTTTTCAATTATGCCTCCTTCCTACATTTTAGGACCTCTATCCTCTCTATTTTGAGGATCCAAGAGAATTAAAGACCCTATAGAATCTCTATGTCCTCATTTATGAGATTAGGACACATTCAAGACTCTAACCAATCAACTAACAACTAAGCCTAAGAATTTGAAAACTAAAAATAATGGCTATTGATGTGACCATAGTCCTAATGACTAACTCACTTAGCCTACATAGAAAAGACCTCCTAAGGTAGAAATAAAACTAACCTATATTGACTTGGATAATGTCAAGTACAAGCCAAAATGGACACACATGGAGGTTAGCCTAGGTGTTCCTTCAGCCTAAGTGCTCCTACACCATCCTCTCCGAAACAAAAAGATCAATCCACCTTTAGATTGAGGATGCCTGGATCAATCCCCATATTCTTGAACTTTGATTATTTGATCCATATTGCATCTTCATTTTTTTGATCATGTCTTTTTATCAAGTGCTCCTTATACTCTTTGGTTCTGGTCTTCTTGTATACTCTTCTATCCAGTATGCTATCAGCTCCTGTGACTATATCGGATGGTAATTTTAGCTCCTCCACATCTCTGATTACTTCTTGAAGACTCTGATCCAAGTCTTGCTTTGGTCCTTTGTAGTGGACTAAGTTTTTAATGTTGAATATAGGTGACAGCCCACTATCTTCCAGGAGTTCTACTTTGAAAGCATTATCACCATACTTAGCCAAGATAGGAAAAGGGCCTAACCTTCTCATCTACAACTTGTGAGGAACTCCCTTCTACAATATTGATTTATTGAGATGTACCATTACCATATTACCCACATTAAACTCAACTGTACTTTTACTTTCATCAACCTTTGCCTTATGTTTCAAGGTGTTCTCAGTCAAGGTTTTCCGGACTGTATCATGAATCTCTTGCATGGCTTGAGAAAAATCATCTGCATATCCACTTGCTTTCACTCCATCCTTCAAGTCTCTCAACTCATAGACTCCTCTAGGATGTAAACCATACACTACCTCAAAGGGGCTCTTCCCTATTGACCTATTGATGGTGTCATTGTAGGCATACTCAGCCTGTCCAATCAATTGATCCCATTGCTATCTGTACTCCTTTGTCAAGCATCTCATTAGATTCCCAAGGCTTCTATTCACCACTTTGGTCTATCCATTAGTTTGAGGATGGTAGGAAGATCCAAAGGATAAATTAGTGCCTAGTCTTTGCCAAAGAGTCTTCCAAAAATGACTCATAAATTTGGTGTCTCTATCAGACATAATGCTCTGAGGTAACCCATGGATTCTTACTATCTCTTTGAAGAATAGAGATGCTATTTGACTAGCATCATTAGTGTTCTTGCATGGCACAAAGTGAGCCATTTTTCTAAACCTATCCACAACTACATACACACTATCCATACCTTGTCTTGTTTTGGGTAACCCAACTACAAAATCTATGCATAAGCAATCCCATGGTCTGGTGGGAATAGGTAGGGGCTGATAAAGGCCAACATTTGATGAAGTACCCTTGGCTCTTTAACACACAATACAACTCTCCACATACCTCTTGACATCAATATTCATCCTTGGCCATAGTAGAACCTTTGAACTAGTTCTTGTGTCTTTGTGATTCCAAAGTGACCACTCAATGCACCATTGTGCTTCTCTTGAATCATGTTCTCCCTAATGGAACCTCTAGGGACACATAGCTTATTTCCTTTAAAAAAAAGGTTACTTTGCAAAGTATATTCAACATACTCACTATGAAAATGGTTCTTGTATTCAGCACATACCTTGTAAATGTCTACAAAGTCCTCATCTTTAGAATATAGATCCTTGAAGTGATCTATTCCCATACTCTTCAACTAAATCTCTTGAATGGTAAGAGCTCTTCTTGACAATGCATCAGGAACTTTGTTGAGGACACCTTTCTTATGTCTGATGTTAAAGGTGTAAGCTTGTAGGTATTCAACCCACTTCATGTGCTTGTGGCTCAACTTCTCTTGAGAATTCAAAAAACTTAAGGCTTGGTTATCTGAATTGTTAACATGCTTTCAACACCCAAATTCTAAAATTTTAAGTTTGAGCCTTGTCATATCTTGAACCTTGAACCACAAGTTCAAAGTTCAAGATTCAATATTTCAAAAGGCATCATGCAGGATCAAAGTTTGAAATGCAGTTTGCAAGGTTCAAGTTCAGAGTTCAAAATCGAGCTTACAAATTCAGAAAGTTCAAGCTCACTTCAAAGTCAGATTTTGATATGCAGATTTAAGCACCATAGTTTGGAGGTTTAGATTCTATGTTGATCCACATATATAGAGCCGATGTCTTTGTTAGCCGAGGTCCTCATTTTAATGGACAACTTACGGTATTGACAACCCCTATGATGAACTGATCTCATGCTCTATTAATTTATGCTCGGGACTGTGTGTTGAAAGCATTCAAATTGTTTGGTGAAGCACTATACAACTGTGAATCTTGAATCCATGTTGTATAATTAAGGTAAAAGATTGCCATCAATTGAGAGATCACAACGTGGTGTACTATAAAGGGACACATTTGAGGGGGCACGGTTAATCAAAATGGAACCTGATAGGGAAATTCCACAACCGAACTCAGAGAATGATCATGGTCTTTTTGACATAGTGTCACAATGTATGGAGTTTCAATGTTCTCAATGAGCAAGTGTCCATGGTATCACAACAACATTGTCAATCCCCATCAAAAGTTGACTCATGTAAAAGCTTAGGTACATGGGGATGTTTGTCAACTGTTTGTTACAATGCATTGAACCCCAACTACATACAAGTCAAGTTGCGTTATGCATGGAGGAAAAATCATATGGTCACTTGTCCATTTCCAAATGTATTTTCCCAAAGAAACTCCCACATGGCTCGACCCAAATGTTGAGGTGTCCATAGTTTATACTGACAAAGAGAAGGAAGATTGCATAGTTTCCTTGCCACGTGAGTGCAAGCCATATTTAGAGTGCACTACAATGTACACCAAACTGCTTGAAAAAATGTGGAGACCACTAGTAGCGACTTGAAGGGAACATCCTATGGAATGAAGAAGTAAAACTGAGCACCATATTGTAAAATAGAGTGATTTGTTTTAAAGAATTAAGGAGCTATTTGGCAGGTCTATGCGGGATTCTTTTATCTGTTGGACAAGGTATAGGTAGTTTCTAATGGAATGGTATTTGATTGTTTATGTTGGGTGATCCTTGCATCTTAGGAATGTTGAAAGAGATCTCTCTTTATTCCAGGATCTAGCGTGCCTTTGATGCACAATGATCAATCTCTTTCAGAAGATATCGATACCTAGTTGGTACTGATCTTAAGTGGAATGCCTTCATCACTATAACAGGGATCCCATGAAGTGCCAAGGGCACATAATGTCCAAGAACAACAACAGAAGCATCAGAGGATGACTATCATCTATTTGAAAAAATACCCGCTAGTCCTCTATGCCCCAGAACACATGCCAAAAACTATGACTTTGGCACTTAGCCCGATGACACCATATATTGGACGTCAAAATTGGCCATGGAATTTGCATGATAAAAAGAACCAGGTTGTGACAGAAAAAAAAGAGGCAGCTATCAACTATTTCACGGAATGTTAATGCAGTTTTACTAATGGTTTTCCAATGATGCTAGGGCTCTATATGTGAGTAATTTCTCTGCCAATGTATAAAGATCGACAGTGTAATGGGAAAGGTAGAACATAAAATTGAAGCCCAGTCATGACTCCACATTTTGTAGAGGAATGGCCAGTAGAGAGGAAGTATATGCCACCTACTCAACAGAATGCCAACCCAATATGCCTTAGAAAAGATACACATAACATAATATCAATGTTGACTCACAAACCAAGACAAAGGAACTCCTGGATAAGGATGACAGATGTTTATAGAACCAGAGTTCATAACAAATAGAATTATAAGAAATTAGTAAAAAATATGTTGTCGCGGCCACAAAACACAGGTGCATGTGGTCGGGTGGCAATGTAAAGATACTAAGGGAGTTAGAGACTACAAAAGAATTTTGGGGTCGTCTGATGGCCAGATGATCATCAATGGTACAGAAAGGTTTATACATGTAGAAGTCCTCTTCCAGTCATCTTGAATAGGAATGGAAGCACAACATATAGCCAAGGATAAGTGTTATTCAAATGCAAGAAAATCGTGTGTAGAGAATATGTGCAAGCGTCATGGATCAATAAATGCCTACATTTTCCAAATAAAGAATCATCTAGAGGTCTATATGTGACAAAGCAATTATCGTAGTGACATAGGTTGCAGAATCTGAATATTGAAAAGGGGAATATTGGAATTTAAAGCATATATATATATATATATAAGAGATAGGACGTGCCTGGGAAATATATCTTCTTCATTATAAGCCACTTGTCAATTGTAATGATGAAGAAACACACAGAATGTCCTACCATTGATGCCCAATCATGAGTGTTAAAATTTATCTTTCCTTTCCCTATTAAAAGATTGTATTTTGTTGTAACAGGAAGGGAAGATTTTTTTCAATAAATACAAAGTTCTAGAAAGGGAGAATCATGAAAGGTAGAGCATGGTAAAGAAAGGAGTCATGTATTTCCAAGATTCAGTTATTTAAAACTGAATAACACTTTTGTAGGATCAATTTTGGTAATTGAAAGGGAACCGACAGGAGTTAAAGATAAATGTGCAACTAAAAGGAAAATGGAGGTTCTTCTTTTCTGGCAGTCAGTCAGCTACAGGGAGTGGAGAAGAATATATTTTATAGTGAAGATTGTAATAGGGAGAACAAAAGGGGAAAGAGATATATTTTATTTTCTTAGTAGCTTTAATGAAGTTGTAGATGTAAAATAATCTGTAGGTTATTTTCTTTGTATTTAGGAGTAAGGAGAAATTGGTACATCACATCTGTGTGTCTGAATATTATTTTCTCTAATTGGAATTGATCAGTTGGTCACTCCAATCATATTTTTGAGTACTATTATGTATCATCAAATCAAGTGAATGAATATATCATGAATTAGTTGGTTTTTGATGTGCTTATGCTTAGTAATTAAAATATTTAGCCACTCCTTGATTTCTCTTTGATTGGGAAGATTGAATAGATGATCAGTTGGTCATTCATTTATTTTCTCTAAATATTTTATATTGTAATCACATTCATCTCATAGTGATGAATGAATGTCGGTAACCTTTGTGTCTTCATGTTAAAGACATACTTTACATTTTAGTCACTGAATATCTTTTTAGAAGGGAGTTGTACCTTTGAATTCAGACGAGGGTTATCAACCAATCATAACTTGTCCAACTGTTAGTACATTTTGTTCTTCTTTTTGGGCATATCGAGTCATTATTTACAATTCTTTCTGAGGGACAAATCTGTATACTAACAGATATTTGGTGACTCTATTGGGGAAATGAAGAAAAGATTGGTTCCTTATTCATTTCTTTAGTCATTTTTTAGATATCCTTGTTTATGCAAGGTTGGCGACTCTGTTCACATCATGCTGAATCCAAGAAGTATGAAACAGGGGAAAAGACCAAGCCCAACAATTGAAGAAATCCTTGAGATGGATGATGAGGTGGTACATGATTTCTGGGACTACTATAAGAGTAGCTGATGATGAGAGAGCTGTGGTTGTTCCAAATTCATTTTTCTCCAAAAAAATTTCAGTTTTGAGCAATAAAGAAGTGCAACCTCAGAAGAAATTCAAGAGAAAACCTACAGCTGAAGATTTCAATAAAGTGCAAGATCATGCCTTTCAAAAATTATGGATTGCCTTAAAAAAGAGCATTTGTGAAGCGGAAAGAAATAAGATTACCCCTCTGAAGATCAACACTCCTCATTGCTATTGAAGAGTGTACATGAGAAGTACCATGCCCTCAAAAGTCTCAAGAAAAGGACACATACTACAACCAGCCAAACAATAGAAACAGTAGTTTGTGTTTTCTCTGCTTTTGGTGAAGAGGATCTTGAGACACCATTGATTTTCCCATCCATGTCTTTAGATCACCAACAAAAAGAAGAAGAATTGTGTCATGCTAGAAACATGAAACCTAATAATTTTTCACCATGCATGGAAGTAGAGGGAAAAGAAGGATCATCTACTTCTTCCCTAAGAAAAGAACTATCAACAAAGCAAGAAGACTTGTACACTCCTATGGGATGCTTGAAAAGTTGAAATGTTGATTTGTAGCCTAATACTAGATCCCAACTAGACAATCTTCAGAAATAAGAAGTAAACAATCTTACTCATGACAATAGTGAGCTCCGAAAGGGAGAACCTCTCGCATGCCCTAGTGAAGGGGGAATTCTCAAACTAATTGATAGATCAACAAGTGAGACAAAATTTGAAATGCTGGAAGATAAGGTGACTTGGAGTGAGCTTAACCCGTTATACCTACCAATGGGATTTCATGAAGGTGTCACTTTTAGAGACAACCCTCTTTTCCATACATAGGAACCTCCTTCACATGAGGAGGATTGTTTCTTCCCTCTTGGGATAGAGACTATTGAGACAAGTAGCAGGTAGGGAGAATGCCAAGTCTCCAAGGTAATGCAGCCCCAGAAACCATTGGATATCTCAGTAAGAACATTAATAGATGTTGGGGAAGTTTCTCTCTCACCCTTCCCTTCCAACAAAGGATTTTCTTCTTTGAAAGCTCCAGGTATAAGTCTTTATTGCTCTATTTTCAATCAAGGATTTCCAAATCTAGTAGCTGCAAGTGATGATGAATTTATCCCCGTCAAGGTTGATTCCATGTTTAAGGATGCTCACTTTTATTTTGAGGAGTTTTTCAATCATGAGAATCCTCTTACCCAAAATGTGTGTTTTAAAAATGATATAATCTCTTCTTTGAAAATGTTTAAACAAGCTTTGTTTCGGTTAACTATTGGAAAGGGGCTTGAAAGTTCTCCACAAAAGGCCCAAGAAAACTCAAAATTTTATGATGACATGTGGCTCTTTAGGTGTGGTGATTGGTTAAAGAAAATCCCATGTATGATCAATTTGAGTTACCAAAATGGAGATTTTTCCAAATGGAGGTGGTGTTGGGATGTGCCATACCGATACGATCTATTGTTCTAGAAAGGGTCTTTCTTCTCACAACCGGTGAATGGTTTCATGTAAGTTTTCCTCAGCTTTGATTTTATGGTGAGTTCTTCTCACCTATATATACCTGTAAATAGATTTCTTCTCCCTGAGCTTTTGGTTGTGTTGGTTTGTTTAGGTGTTTTGGATTGTTTCCAGTTTGTTTAGTTTTGGGGTTTTATTTTGGTAGTCATCCTATTCCCTCTCCGCCCCGTGTGCTAGCAACTTCCTATTTTATGTGCTTTAAATCTATTTTCCCCAATGACTAGGCACTGGTCTTATACCAGATTTTGTTGGATTCTCTATGTCCCTTACGACCCATGTCCTCAGTCAGAGCCAATTGTTAACATGCTTTCAGCACCCAAATTATAAACTTTTAAGTTTGAGCCCTATAAATAAAATCCTCCAAATTTTCTTATCCTTTATGATCATTCGTGCAATATGCATTGTCAAATCTTGAACCTTGAACCAAAATTTCAAAGTTCAAGATTCAATATTTCAAAAGGCATCGTGCAGGATCAAAGTTCAAAATGCAGTTTGCAAGGTTCAAGTTCAGAGTTCAAAATTGAGCTTACAAATTCAGAAAGTTCAAGCTCAGTTCAAAGTCAGATTTTGATATCTAGATTTAAGCACCATAGTTGGGAGGTTCAGATTCTATGTTGATCCACATATATAGAGCTGATGTCTTTGTTGGCTGAGGTCCTCATTTTAATGGACAAATTACGGTATTGACAACCCCTGTGATGAACTGATCTCATGCTCTATCAATTTATGCTTGAAACTATGAGTTGAAAGCATTCAAATTGTTTGGTGAAGCACTATGCAACCGTGAATCTTGAATCCATGTTGCATAACTAAGGTAAAATATTTCCATCAATTGAGAGATCACAATGTGGTGTACTATAAAGGGACACATTTGACGGGGCACAGTTAATCAAAATGGAACCTGATAGAGAAATTCCATAGCCAAACTCAGAGAATGATCGTGGTCTTTTTGACATAGTGTCACAATGTATGGAGTTTCAATATTCTCCTTGAGCTAGTGTCCATGGTATCACAACAACATTGTCAATCCCCATCAATAGTTGACTCATATAAAAGTTTAGGTACATGGGGATGTTCTTCAACTATTTTTTATAATGCATTGAAGCCCAACTACATACAAGTCAAGTTGCGTTACACATGGATGAAAAATCATATGGTCACTTGTCCATTTCCAAATGTATTTGCCCAAAGCAACTCCCACATGGCTCGACCCAAATGTTGAGGTGTCCATAGTTCATGCCGAAAAAGAGAAGGAAGATTGCATAGTTTGCTTTCCACATGAGCGCAAGCCATATTTAGAGGGCACTACAATGTACACTAAACTACTTGAAAAAATGTGCAGACCACTAGTAGCGACTTGAAGGGAACATCCTATGGAATGAAGAAGTAAAACCGAGCACCATATTGTAAAATAGAGTGATTTGTTTTAAAGAATTAAGGAGCTATATGGTAGGTCTATGCGGGATTCTTTTGTTTGTTGGAAAAGGTATAGGTAGTTCCTAATGGAATGGTTTTTGATTTTTTATGTTGGGTGCTCCTCGGATCTTAGGAATGTTGAAAGAGATCTCTCTTTCTTTTGGGATCTGGCATGCCTTTGATGCATGATGATCGATCTCTTTCAGAAGATATCGATACCTATTTGGTACCGATCTTAAGTAGAATGCCTTCATCACTATAACAAGGATCCCATGAAGTACCAAGGGCACATAATGTCTAAGAAAAATAACAGAAGCATGAGAGGATGACTGTCATCTATTTGAAAAAATGCCTGCCACTCCTCTATGCTCCAGAACACATGCTAAAAACTATGACTTTGGCACTTATCCCGATGACACCATATATTGGACATTGAAATTCACCATGGAATTTGCAAGATAAAAAGAACCAGGTTGTGACAGAAAACAAAGAGGCGGCTATGAACTGTTTGATGGAATGTTAATGCAGTTTTAGTAATGGTTTTTCGACAATGCTAGGGCTCTATATGTGAGTAATTTCTCTGCCAATGTATATAGATCGACAGTGTAATGGGAAAGGTAGAGCATAAAACTGAAGTCCAATCATGACGCTACATTCTGTAGAGGAATGGCTAGCATAGAGGAAGTATATGCTGCCTACTCAATAGAATGCCAACCCAATATTCCTCAGAAAAGATACACATAGAACAATATCAATGTTGACTCACAAACCAAGACAAAGGAAGTCCCGAATAAGGACGGTATATTTTTATAGAACCAGAGTTCATAAAAAATAGAATTTATAAGAAATTAGTAAAAATATGTTGTCGCAGCCACAAAACACAGGTACATGTGGTCGGGTGGCAATGTAATGATACTAAGGGAGTTAGAGACTACAAAAGAATTTTGGGGTCGTTTGATGGCTAGATGATCATCAGTAGTACAGAAAGGTTTAGACATGTAGAAGTCCTCTTCCAGTCATCTTGAATAGGAATGGAAGCACAACATATAGCCTAGATCATGGATATACCGAGGATAAGTGTTATTTGAATGCAAGAAAACCGTGTGTAGAGAATATGTGCAAGCGTCGTGGATCGATAAATGCCTACATTTTTCAAATAAATAATCATCTAGAGGTCTATATGTGATAGATCAATTGTCTTAGTGACATAGGTTTCAGAATCCAAATATTGAAAAGGTGAATATTGGAATTTAAAGCATTATCCGAGAAGAGTTATCTCCATAATATATATATATATATATATATATATAAGATAGGACATGCCTGGGAAAGATATCTTCTTCATTATAAGCCACTTGTCAACTGTAATGACGAAGAAACACATAGCATGTCCTACCATTGATGCCCGATCATGAGTGTTAAAATTTATCTTTTCTTTCCCTATTAAAAGATTGTATTTTGTTGTAACGGGAAGGGAAGATAATATTCAATAAATAGAAAGTTCTAGAAAGGGAGAATCATGAAAGGTAGAGCATGGTAAAGAAAGGAGTCATGTATTTCCAAGATTTAGTTATTTAAATCTGAATAGCACTTTCGTAGGATCAATTTTGGTAACTAAAAGGGAACCGACAAGAGTAAAAGATAAATGTGCAACTAAAAGGAAAAAGGAGGTTCTTCTTTTCTAGGAGTTAGTCTACTGTAGGGAGGGGAGAAGAATATATTTTATAGTGTAGATTGTAACAGGGAGAATAAAAGGGGAAAGAGATATATTTTATTTTCTCAGCAGCTTTAATGAAGTTGTAAAAGTAAAATGACCTGTAGGTTATTTTGCTTTGGATTTAGGAGTAAGGAGAAATTGGTACATCAGATCTATGCATCTGAATATTATTTTCTCTAATTGGAATTGATCAGTTGGTCATTCCAATCATATTTTTAAGTACTATTATGTATCATCAAATCAAGTGAATGAATATATCATGAATCAGTTGGTTTTTGATGTACTTATGCTTAGTAATTAAAATATTTAGCCACTCCTTGATTTCTCTATGATTGGGAAGATTGAATAGATGATCAGTTGGTCATTCATTTATTTTCTCTAAATCTTTTATATTGTAATCACATTCATTTCATAGTGATGAATGAATGTCGACAACCTTTGTGTCTTCGGGTTAAAGACATACTTTACATTTAATTCAATGAATATCTTTCTAGAAGGGAGCAGTACCTTTGAATTCAGAGGAGGGTTATCAACCAATGATAACTTATCCAACTGTTAGTACATTTTGTTCTTCTTTTTGGGCATATCAAGTCATTATTTACAATTCTTTCCGAGGGACAAATCTATATACTAACAGATTTTTGGCGACTCTACTAGGGAAACAAAGAAAAGATTGGTTCCTTATTCATTTCTTTAGTCATTTTTCAGATATCCTTGTTTATGTAGGATTGGCGACTCTGTTCACATCATGGTGAATCCAAGAAGTATGAAAGAGGGGAAAAGACCAAGCCCCACAATTGAAGAAATCCTTAAGATGGATGATGAAGTGTTGCACGATTTCTGGGACTACTATAAGAGTATCATTTTAGGATCCATTGAAATGAATATAGGAATTGAAGATGATCATGTAACTGCACTATTATGGAGGGGTATTTGTGTGAGGCTCCACAAATTTAAAGAGTTAGAAGAGGCGGAAAAATTTCTACGAGCTCATGGCAAGAAGGTATTACAACTAAGGAAAGAACTACGTGCTGATGATGAGAGAGTTGTGGCTGTTCCAAATTTGTTTTGCTCCAAAAAAATTTCAGTTTTGAGCAATAAAGAAGTGCAACCTTAGAAGAAATTCAAGATAAAACCTACAGCTAAAGATTTCAATAAAGTACAAGATCACGCCTTTCAAAAAATGTGGATTGCCTTAAAAAAGATCATTTGTGAAGCTGAAAGAAATAAGATTTACCCCTCTGAAGACCATCACTCCTCATTTCTATTGAAGCGTGTACATGAGAAGTACCATGCCCTTAAAAGTCTCAAGCAAAGGACACATACTACAGCTAGCCCAAAAATAGAACCAGTAGTTTGTGTTTTCTTTGCTTTTGGTGAAGAGGATCTTGCCACACCATTGATTTTCCCATCCATGTCTTTAGATCACCAACAAAAGGAATAAAAATTGTGTCATGCTGGAAACATGAAGCCTAATACTTTTTCACCATGCATGGAAGTAGAGGGAAAAGAAGGATCATCTAATTCTTCCCTAAGAAAAGAACTATCAACAGAACAAGAAGACTTGTACACTCCTATGGGATGCTTAAAAGGCTCAAATCTGAATTTGCAGCCTAATACTAGATCCCAACTAGACAATCTTCAAAAATAAGAAGTAAACAATCTTACTCATGACAACAGTGAGCTTCGAAAGGGAGAACCTCTCACATGCCCTAGTGAAGGGGGCATTCTCAAACTAATTGATAGATCAACAAGTGAGACAAAATTTGAAATGCTAGAAGATAAGGTGACTTGGAGTGAGCTTAACCTGTTATACCTACCAACAAGATTTCATGAAGGTGTCACTTTTAGAGACAACCCTCTTTTCCATACACGGGAACCGCCTTCACATGAGGAGGATTGTTTCTTCCCTCTTGGGATAGAGAATGCTGAGACAAGTAGTAGGTAGGGAGAATGCCAAGTCTCCAAGGTAATGCAGCCCCAGAAACCATTGGATATCTCAGCAAGAACATTACTAGATGTTGGGGAAGTTTCTCTCTCACCCTTCCCATCCAACAAAGGAGTTTCTTCTTTGAAAGCTCCAGGTATAAGTCTTTATTACTCTATTTTTTATCAAGGATTTCCAAATCTAGTAGCTGCAAGTGATGATGAATTTTTCCCCATCAAGGTTGATTCCATGTTTAAGGATGCTCACTTTTATTTAGAGGATTTTTTCAATCACGAGAATCCTCTTACCCAAAATGTGTGTTTTAAAAATGATATAATCTCTTCTTTGAAAATGTTTAAACAAGCTTTGTTTTGGTTAACTATTGGAAAGGGGCTTGAAAGTTCTCCACAAAAGGCCCAAGAAAGGTCAAAATTTTATGATGATATGTGGCTCTTCAGGTGTGGTGATTGGTTAAAGAAAATCCCATGCATGATCAATTTGAGTTACCAAAATGGAGAGTTTGCCAAATGGAGGTGGTGTTGGCATGCACCATACTGATATGATCTATTGTTTCAGAAAGGGTCTTTCTTCTCACAACTGGTGAATGGTTTCCTATAAGTTTTCCTCAGATTTGATTTTATGGTGAGTTTTTCTCACCTGTATATACTTGTAAATAGCTTGCAGCTCCCTGAGCTTTTGGTTGTGCTAGTTAGTTTAGGTGTTTTGGCTTTTTTTTGGTTTGTTTAGTTTAGGGGTTTTGTTTTGGTAGTTGTCCTATTCCCTCTCCACCCTATTTGCTAGTAGCTTCCTATTTTCTATGCTTTGACTCTATTATCCCCAATGGCTAGGCACTGGTCTTATACCAGAGATTTCTGGATTCTCTATGTCCCTTACGACCCATGTCCCCAGTCAGAGCCAGTTGTTAACATGCTTTCAAAACTCAAATTCTAGACTTTTAAGTTTGAGCCCTACAAATAAACTCCTCCAAATTTTATTATCCTTTATGATCATTTGTTCAATATGCACTGTCAAATCTTGAACCTTGAACCGCAAGTTGAAATTTTAAGATTCAATATTTCCAAAGGCATCGTACAGGATCAAAGTTCAAAATGCAGTTTGCAAGGTTCAAGTTCAGAGTTCAAAATTGAGCTGACAAATTCAGAAAGTTCAAGCTCAGTTCAAAGTCAAATTTTGAAATGTATATTTAAGCACCATAGTTTGGAGGTTTAGATTCTATGTTGAGCCACATATATAGAGTCGATGTCTTTGTTGGCTGAGGTCCTCATTTTAATGGATAACTTACGGTATTGACAACCCCGGTGATGAACTGATCTCATGCTCTATTAATTTATCCTCGGGACTATGTGTTGAAAGCATTCAAATTTTTTGGTGAAGCACTATGCAACCATGAATCTTGAATCCATATTGCATAACTAAGGTAAAAGATTTCCATCGATTGAGAGATCACAATGTGGTTTACTATAAAGGGACACATTTGAGGGGGCATGATTAATCAAAATGGAACCCGATAGAGAAATTCCATAGCCAAACTCAGAGAATGATCGTGGTCTTTTTGACATGGTGTCACAATGTTCTCCATGAGCTAGTGTCCATGGTATCACAACAACATTGTCAATCCCCATCAAAAGTTGACTCATGTAAAAGCTTAGGTACATGGGGATGTTCGTCAACTATTTGTTATAATGCATTTAAGCCCAACTACATGCAAGTCAATTTGTGTTACGCATGGATGAAAAATCATATGGTCAGTTGTCCATTTCCAAATGTATTTTCCCAAAGCAACTCCCACATGGCTCGACCCAAATGTTGAGGTGTCCATAGTTCATGTCGACAAAGAGAAGGAAGATTGCATAGTTTCCTTTCCGCGTGAGTGCAAGACATATTTAGAGGGCACTACAATGTACACCAAACTGCTTGACAAAATGTGGAGACCACTAGTAGCGGCTTGAAGGGAACATCCTATGGAATGAAGAAGTAAAACTGAGCACCATATTGTAAAACATAGTGATTTGTTTTAAATAATTAAGGAGCTATTTGGCAGGTCTATGCGGGATTCTTTTATCTATTGGACAAGGTATAGGTAGTTCCTAATGGAATAGTTTTTGATTGTTTATGTTGGGTTCTCCTTGCATCTTAGGAATGTTGAAAGAGATGTCTCTTTCTTTTTGGATCTGGCGTGCCTTCGATGCATGATGATCAATCTCTTTTTCAGAAGATATCGATACCTAGTTGGTACCGATCTTAAGTGGAATGGCTTCATCACTATAACAGGGATCCCATGAAGTGCCAAGGGCACATAATGTCTGAGACCAATAGCAGAATCATGAGAGGATGACTGTCATGTATTTGAAAAAATGCCTGCCAGTCCTCTATGCTCCAGAACACATGCCAAAAACTATGACTTTGGGACTTAGCCCGATGACACCATATATTGGACATCACAATTGGCCATGGAATTTGTAGGATAAAAAGAGCCAAGTTGTGACAAAAAACAAAGAGGTAGCTATGAACTGTTTGACAGAATGTTAATGCAGTTTTAGTAATGGTTTTCCGACGATGGTAGGGCTCTATATGTGAGTAATTTCTCTACCAATGTATAAAGATTGATAGTGTAATGGGAAAGGTAGAAGATAAATCTGAAGCCCAGTCATGACTCCATATTCTATAGAGGAATGGCCAACACAGAGGAAGTATATGCTGCCTACTCAACTGAATGCCAACCCAATATGCCTCAGAAAAGATACACATAACACAATATCAATGTCGACTCACAAACCAAGACAAAGGAATTCCCGAATAAGGATGGAAGATGTTTATAGAACAAGAGTTCATAACAAGTAGAAGTTATAATAAATTAGTAAAAATATGTTTTGGTGGCCACAAAACATAGGTGCATGTGGTCGGGTGGCAATGTAATGATACTAAGGGAGTTAGAGACTACAAAAGAATTTTGGGGTTGTCTGATGGCCAGATGATCATCAGTGGTACAGAAAGCTTTAGACATGTAGAAGTCCTCTTCCAGTCATCTTGAATAGGAATGGAAGCACAACATATAGCCTAGATCATGGATAAGTGTTATTCGAATGCAAGAAAACCGTGTGTAGAGAATATTTGCAAGCATTGTGGATCGATAAATGCCTACATTTTCCAAACAAAGAATCATCCAGAGGTCTATATGTGATAGAGAAATTATCATAGTGACATAGGTTGTAGAATCTGAATATTGAAAGATATCTTCTTCATTATAAGCCACTTGTCAACTGTAATGATGAAGAAACACATAGCATGTCCTACTATTGATGCCTGATCATGAGTGTTAAAATTTATCTTTCCTTTCCCTATTAAAAGATTGTATTTTTTTGTAATGGGAAGGGACGATAATATTCAATAAATAGAAAGTTCTAGAAAGGGAGAATCATGAAAGGTAGAGCATGGTAAAGAAAGGATTCATGTATTTCCAAGATTCAGTTATTTAAAACTGAATAGCACTTTCGTAGGATCAATTTTGGTAATTGAAAGGGAACCGACAGGAGTAAAAGATAAATGTGCAACTAAAAGGAAAAAGGAGGTTTTTATTTTCTGGGATTCAGTCAGCTACAGGGAGGGGAGAATAATATATTTTATAGTGTAGATTGTAATAGGGAGAACAAAAGGGGAAAGAGATATATTTTATTTTATGAGCATTTTTAATGAAGTTGTAGAAGTAAAATGATCTGCAGGTTATTTTCCTTTGTATTTAGGAGTAAGGAGAAATTGGTACATCAGATCTGTGTATCTTAATATTAATTTCTCTGATTGGAATTGATCAGTTGGTCATTCTAATCATATTTTTGAGTACTATTTTGTATCATCAAATCAAGTGAATGAATATATCATGATTCAACTGGTTTTTGATGTGCTTATGCTTAGTAATTAAAATATTTAGCCACTCCTTGATTTCTCTATGATTGAGAAGACTGAATAGATGATCAGTTGGTCATTCATTTTATTTTCTCTAAATATTTTATATTGTAATCGCATTCATTTCATAGTGGTGAATGAATGTCAACAACCTTTGTGTCTTTGGGTTAAAGACATACTTTACATTTAATTCACTAAATATATTTCTAGAAGGGAGCTGTACCTTTGAATTTAGAGGAGGGTTATCAACCAATGATAACTCATTCAACTATTAGTACATTTTGTTCTTCTTTTTGGGCATATCGAGTCATTTTTACAATTCTTTCCGAGGGACAAATCTGTATACTAACATGAATAAACAATGAACTCCTTGTGCAGAAAGTAGTGCCTCCACTTTCTCAATGTTTGAACCAGTGCATACAACTCAAGGTCATAAGAAGAATACTACTTCTTTGCCTCACTCAACTTCTCAGAGTGAAATGCTACTTGTCTACCCTCTTGGCTTAGGATAGCCCCAATAGCTATGTTGCTTGCATCACATTCAATTGTGAAAATCTTATCAAAGCTTGGTAGGACTAACATTGGTTGGGTAGAAATCGTTTCCTTCAGCAACTCAAAAATCTTGTTGGCTTGTTCATTCCACATGAACTTGGTCTTCATTCCTCCTTTGATTGTATCCAACATTGGAGCACAAATAGCACTAAATTTCCTTATGAAATTCCTATAACACTGTGCAAGTCCATGAAAAATCCTTACCTCTATTGCTATCCTTGGAGTGGGCCAATTCATGATGGATTCTACCTTACTCTTGTCCATCTTCATATTACCATGAGATAGAACAAATCCTAGGTACACCAGCTCTGTTTTGATGAACTCACATTTCTCCAAGTTAATCATTAACTTCTCTTCATGTAGCCTCTTAAGTACTAATTCCACATGCTTGAGGTGTTCCTCTCTTGTCTTACTAAAGATGAGTATATCATCCAAGTATAACACTACAAATTTGCCAATGTGGTCTTTTAGTACTTCATTCATCAACCTCATAAAAGTTGATGGTGCATTTGATAAGCCAAATGGAATGACTATCCATTCATATAGCCCTTTAGTGGTCTTGAAGGATTTCTTCCACTCATCTCCTTCATTTACCCTTATTTGGTGATAGCCACTTTTTAAATCTATCTTGGTGAAGTACCTTGCACCCCCTAAACAATCCATCAAGTCTTCTATCATAGGGATAGGAAACCTATATCTGATAGTGATCCTATTTATGGCTCTAGAGTTAGTACACAATCTCGAAGTACCTCCTTTCTTAGGGGATAGTACTATGGGTACAACATAAGGACTAATACTCTTCCTTATAAGACCTTATTCTAGTAACTCTAGAATTTGCCTAACCATTTCCCCATTTTTTTGAGGTGTCATCTTGTAGGCTACCTTATTGGGTAGGGTAGCTCTAGGAATAAGGTCTATCTTATGGCTTATGGGTCTTATATGGGGTAAGGTTGATGGTTGTCCATCACTTACAATGCCTTCATACTTCTGCAACATTTCTTGTATCTCCTGTGGCAGTTCTGTCCTCTTCACTATTTTGTCTTTATCTTCCTTAGGCTTCAACTCTAGAGAAAAACCAACTCCTTCTCCTTCTTCCATGGCCTTAAAGAACTCTTTCTCACTCACCATTACTACATTTGGACCAGCTGTCTTCACTTCTACATCCTCTAACAATGACTGAATTTTGAAAGTCATGTTATCCTTCTTGAAAGTATAGGAGTTCTTCACTCCATCATGGATAGCTTGGTGGTCAAATTTC
>MU224542.1:1426282-1438358 GCA_018584345.1 Thuja plicata | reverse complement strand
GAGGGGATGATCCTGGTCCTGGGGGTGCTGGTGGTGGTATTAGGGTTGGCAGTGGTAGGAGTGGGGGGCACTCTAGTGTTTCCAGAGTTGGTTTGGGGACTATTTTGGAGGAGGAGGAGGCCCTAGAGGAGGAGGCACCCTAGTTGGTGCGTAGAGTACATAGGCGGACGATAGTAGTTTTGGCTCCCCGACATGAGGATCAGGTCATTATTAAGGATGTGGATGTGGACCTTGTAGATATAGATGTGGAGGCTCTTAATGAGTAGAGTGTTGAGACTGGTTCTTCAGAGGAGAGTGGCAGTAGCATGAGCAGCACTAGGGAGATCTCAGAGAGTGGGGATGATTCTGTGGTATTGAGATGGAGAGGAGGAGAGGGGCTAGGGGACAAGACTAAGGAGAGTGATACGGATGTAGTGATGGGAGGTATGGATGATGACCCCTCAGAGGTTGAGCATCTTTCTCAATAGGTTCAGGATTTATAGGCCTGACTCACCTTATCTGATGCTCGTGCTACCATTTCGGAGGGCTGTGTGACAGCTGCAGAGTCTAGAGAGCGATAGGCTCGAGCTGAGGTCTTCTCATTTATTGACAGTGTATAGGATGTTGAACATAGAGATATCTTGGATAGATTTTACAGATCTGGGAAAGAGGCTCAGAGGGAGATAGAGTACTGAAGATGGCACTATGAGGGCACCGTTCCTACTGCAGAGAGGGTTCCCAGTTACACAGCGTCTCAAAGATCCAATAGGGTGCAATGTTCATAGAGTAGTAGTGTTAGAGCTCCTGAGTCCTCCCATAGGACATATTTTGATCCTCCCCCCCGTGCCCCTCCTAGCGAGGGTGGGGGTAGTTCTTGTTGATCATGCTCCTTGTACCATTTTTGCAGTGATGCATTGTATACACTGAGTAGTACCATTTTTTGTATCTGGATACACTTGATATATATATGATATAAATGTTGATTACCTTCTTTGTTTAGACTTGTGACCTTTCATTTGTACTTAGATATTTTGATTTACATGAGATGCAGCTATGTTTTGATATGATGTGCAATGGTTTTACTTTCTATATGTATGATTCTACATGGTTAGTGATGAGATGTGTATGCAATGTGTTTCTATTATGCTAACTTGTATATGGATGATTTACTTTTCCTATGATACTGACATGTCATGCCGGATGGTGTAAATGAAATGCTTCTATAGGAGATGCTTTATGGATGCATGTGATGTTTATGATTTATCATGTATGCAACTACCATGTTTTTTTCTTTTTCTGATACACTTAATGGAATGTATGCAATCTAGTATGCATAAAATATCTAAGTAATGCATGTGTTAGTTAGAAAGAAGTTAGTTTGGATAGATGTGCTCTGAGATTGATCTAATAGAATTTGATGATAGAAAATTTTTCTTTTTGATTTTTTGGATAGATATGTTTTGATAGAAAGGATGAATGTCCCAAGTCGCAGCCCCTGTTTCCAATAATTGTCATCATTGCATTTTTTTTGTATTTTTTGATATTCAGGAAGAGCATCGAATGATCCAGATCACATACCACCTAGGTACCGCCATGAACTCTTGATAGCAGAAGGAGTAGAGAGATTGAATAGAAAGAGACCCATAGTGCACCCAAATATTGACCATTTAGATTCAACTATGTTCCCTACTTGAAAAGAAAGAGTGTCAAAAGCACCCAGATATTGACCATCTGGATTCCGCTTGTCCTCTAAAATTAATCTAAAACAAAGAAACCAAGATAGAATTCCTATGCACCCAAAGTCCATCTGGATAACATTGTGATCTCTTGATTTCCAAAAGGGAAAGCCAAGAAAACAAGATAGAACTCCTATGCCCCTAGAGTTCATATGGATAGCATCGTGAGCTCTTGTTTGCAACATAAAGGGAAAGACCATAGAAACCAAGATAGAACTCCAAAGAAACTTAGAGTCCATCTGAATAGTGCTGAAAGCTCTTGATTCTATAAAGCAAACAAGAAAAATAAAAGAGAAGGAATGTCCAATTCTTTCCCAGGTTTAAGCTCAGATCATGGAACTGCGTGGCTGCCAGATAAGTGATAGCGCCTACCACATTTATCCTAAATCATCATGGCCCTAGAATCGAAATGAACATTCAACAGACAACAATCAAAGAAAATAAGTCATGATCTATCATAGCTACTCTCCTCACATGGTGGATCCTGGAGTAGCGTAAGAACATAACCCTGAAATATAGACTGACATCTGACTGACTTGACTGACCTAGTCAACATTTTTGTGTGATTCCTTGATGCAGTTGGATTATCATGATTGGTTTGACTCTTTGGATTGGCTTGATTTGATTGATCGTGTTGGAAGCTAATTAAGCTATGTCAGATGGGCCAAATGCTTGTTCGCAAAGCTCATGATTATGACAGTATAGATTGATAGATTTGATTACCTTGATCGTATTGGCAGCTGATCAAGCTATGTCAGATGTGCCCAATGCTTGTTCGCAAAGCTCATGATTGTAACAATTTGATTGATAGAGTTTGATTTGATCAATTTGGCAGCTGATCAAGCTATGTCAGATGGGCCCAATGCTGATTTGCAAAGCCGATGATTGTGACAATTGATTGACTAGGACTGCTTGCCCCTTTCTTTCTTGATAACCGATTTGGTTTTATTGCTTGGGATTTTGCAATTTTTTGAATGTTTTTGATGAAGATTGATTTTCTCTTGATTTTGATCTTTTTAGGATTTTTGATGAGTTTTCTGATTTTTAGGATTTTTTAGAACTTTGGAATCGCCCCCTAGTCTGGTGGACCAGTATTAACCATGGGTAAGTGCTTGGTGCTCAGAAGGGTTCGTGCTTCTAGATATTGCTTGGGATAGTCAGTCTTGCATTTTGAAGCGTGCTCAAGCTTTTGGGAGCTCATTGATGGTGAAGCTGGATTTGAACACTTGGCACCTGTTTTCCAGGTTTTCACTAAGAGAGAGATGTTGTTTTCTCTTTACTTTTTTTTTTCTTTTTTTCTTTTTTTTTTGTCGCCAAGGCGCCTGATTTTCAGGTTTTCACCAAGGTAACTTTTTTATTTTTTTTATTTTTTTGGTATTTTCTGGATACGTAGATAAATGCCATAACCATAGAGACCTTTTAAGGGTAGAACCTTTTTAGGTGCATGTTGTTGATGTAGTCGGGGAGCTAATCTCCTTTTGGTGTTGCTAGTATGAATGCCCCACTCTGAGTAGAGCTGACAACAACAAATGGTCCTAGCCAGTTAGGCTCGAACTTACCAGGTTTGACTCGCTCTACTTGATTCTTTTGATTTTCCATGAGGACAAGGTCTCCTACCTCAACTATTCATGGCTTCACCTTCTTGTGATAGCTCCTTCTAAGGTGATTTTAATAGCCTTGTAAGTGGTCGAAGGCATGCTGCCTTCTTTCATTGAGTAACTCTAGTTCGCTGAGGCGTGCCATTCTATAGTCTTCATCTAACACTAGGTTCTTCAATGATATCCTCAAGGATGGGATTTCCACTTCAAGGGGTAATACTGCCTATGTTCCATAGACTAGGGAGAAAGGAGTTTCTCATGTTAGTGTTCTCACACTAGTTTTGTATGCCCATAATGTGGGACTAAGCTGTAAGTGTCAGTCTCGCCCTGATTCGTTTACTATTTTCTTTAGGATTTTTAGGATCATTTTGTTGGTAGCTTCGGCTTGGCCATTCCCTTGAGGGTGGTAAAATGAGGATAACCCTTGTTTGACGTGGAACTGTTCACATAGGTCTTCAACATCCTTGTTCTAGAAAGGTGTACCATGATCTGTCAGGATTGTTTGGGGGATCCCATATCGATAGATGATGTGGTTAAGTATGAACATCGCTATTTTCTTTCCAGTGATGTAAGTGAGGGGAATTTCTTCCACCCACTTGGTGAAGTACTCCATTGCTGCTATTATGTACTTGTGTCCATTTGCTGAAGAAGGCATTATCTTACCCACTAGGTCAAATCCCCACATTGAAAACGGTAACGGTGATGTAATGGGATTTAGTTCCTGTGCTAGTGCATGGATGAGGTCTCCATGAATTTGATACTATCTGCACCTTTGAACATGCTTGTGTGCATCTGTCTCTATTATGGGCCAATAGTATCCCATGTGGATTATTTTCTTAGCTAAGTTGTTGCCACCTCCGTGGGTTCCACATATTCCTTCATGTACCTTGTACAAAGCTTTCTAGGATTCCATGGAAGTGAGACATCATAGTAATGTTCCATTGAGACTTCATCTATATAGAGTAGTTGAGAGGATTGTATACCTATAGGATTGTCGGATGAGGGATTTTCTTTGGTTCCTAGACAAGTTTGGAGGTAAGACATTGTTTTGGAGATAGTTATAGACCTCTTGGTACCATGGGGATTCAGGACCAATAAGGACACATGCAAATTCTATGATAGATGCCTGATGTGAGTGCACCAAGAGTTTCTCCACTAGGAACTGGAACTTTGTTTTATTACTTGGCATATCAATCAGTGATGCTATGGTAGCCATCACATCTGCCGCTTTGTTTTGTGCTCTTGGGACTTGCTCAAAGAGAATGTAATGAAACTTGGTGCACATTTGTTCCATCTGTTCTCTGTAAGGTATGATCTTCTCATCTTTGGTAATGTAATCATTGTTAACTTGGATAATGACCAACTGCAAATCACCAAAGACTTTCAGGTTCTTGATTCTCCATTGAATGGCTATCTTTAGACCGATGACCAATGCTTCATATTCTGCTATGTTGTTGGTGAATTGGAAGTTAAGTCTGAAAGACTTCAGAATTGTATCATGATCTGGAGTGATAAGAACTATCCCTGCCCTCGCTCCATGGTTTGTACAAGATCCATCAAAGTAAATTTGCCATACCTCAATCGCCGGTTGTAGTGTCATGATAGATTTGTCAGGAAAATTAGAGATAATAGGCTGGTGGTCTTGAATTGGTGCCTCTGCTAGTTGATCGGCAATCACTTGTCCCTTGATAGCCTTTCTGTCTACATACTCAATGTTGAACTCACTTAAGATCATTACCCACTTGGCCAGTCATCCAGTGAGCGCTGCTTTTCTTAATAGGTACTTGAGAGGATCAATATGTGCAACCAATTTCATTTGGTGACTCAACATGTAGTGTCTTAGCTTTTGGGAAGCGAACACAACTGCTAGGCATGAATTCTCAATTGGTGTGTAGTTTAGCTCATATCCAACCAAAGTTCTACTTAGATAGTAGATGGCCCTCTCCTTTCCTGCATCATCATGTTGCACCAAAAGGACCCCTAACGCTGATTCTGTCACTGAGATATATAGAATCAATGGTCTACCTTGTACTGGTGGTACCAATATAGGAGACTTAAGAAGGTAGTCTTTGAATATCTAAAATGCCTATTCACATTACTCTGTCCATATGAACTTGATGTCTTTATGCAATAGATGTTGAAATGGATGGCACTTGTTTGCCAGTTGAGCTATGAAGCATATTATCGATTGGAGCCTTCCTTGTAACCCTCTTAGTTGTCTCAGGTTTGATGGTGGAAGCATGTCCAATATTTCATATGGACAGAGCAATGTGAATAGGCATTTCAAATATTCAAAGACTACCTTCTCAAGTCTCCTATATTGGTACCACCAGTACAAGGTAGACCACTGCTTCTATATATCTCAGTGACAGAATCAGCATTAGGTGTACTCTTGGCACAACATGATGATGCAGGTAAAGAAAGGGCTATCTACTATCTAAGTAGTACATTGGTTGGATATGACCTAAACTATATGCCAATTGAAAATTCATGCCTTGTAGTTGTCTTCGCCTCCCAGAAGCTAAGACATTATATGTTGAGTCACCAAACAAAGTTGATCACACATATTGATCCTTTAAAGTATCTCCTAAGCAAAGTAGCACTCACCAGATGACTTGAAAAGTGGGTAATGATTTTGAGTGAGTTTGACATTGAGTACGTAGATAGGAAGGCCATTAAAGGACAAGTGATCACAAATCAACTAGCGGAGGCACCCATTCAAGATCATCATCCTATTATTTTTGACTTTCCTAATGAATCTATCATGACACTACAACTAGCGATGGAGGTATGGCAACTATATTTTGATGGATCATGTATGAACCATGGTGCGAGGTCAGGGATAGTGCTTATCACACCAGATCATGATACAATTCCAAAGTCTTTCATACTTAACTTCCCATGCACCAAAAACATAGAAGAATATGAAGCACTGGTCATCGGTCTAAAGATAGCAATTCAATGGAGAATCAAGAACCTTAAAGTCTTTGGCGATTCACAGTTGGTCATTCGTCAAGTCAATAATTATTATATGACCAAAGATGAGAAGCTCATACCATACAGAGCATAGATGGAACAACTATGCACCAAGTTCCATTAAATCTTCTTTGAGAAAGTCCCACAAGCATAGAACAAAGCTGTAGATGTGATGGCTACCATAGCATCATTGATTGATATGCCAGGTAACGAAACAAAATTCTAGTTTCTAGTGGAACAACTCTTGGTTCCATCACATCAAGCATCCATCACAAAATCAGCATGCATCCTTGTTGGTCCTGAATCCCCATGGTACCAAGATGTCTATAACTATCTCCAAAACAATGGCTTACCTTCCAACTTGTCTAGGAACCAGAGAAAGTCCCTCATCTGCCAAACCTCTAGGTATACCATCCTCTCAACTAATTTATACAGATGAAGTCTATATGGAATGCTTCTATGATGTCTCACTTCCACAGAATCCTAGAAAGCTTTGTACGAGGTACATGAAGGAATTTGTGGAACCCATGGAGGTGGAAACATCTTAGCTAAGAAGATCATCCGCATGGGATACTATTGGCCCACAATAGAGATAGATGCACACAAACATGTTCAAAGGTGTAGACAATATCATATTCATGGAGAACTCATCCATGCACTAGCCTAGGAACTAAATCCTATCACATCACCATTACCATTTTCAATGTGGGGATTTGACCTAGTGGGCAAAATTACACCTTCTTTAGCAAATGGACACAAATACATCATAGAAGCAATAGAGTAATTCACCAAGTGGGTGGAAGCAATTCCCCTCACATACATCACTGGAAATCAAATATCAATGTTCATACTAAACCACATTATCTGTTGATATGAGATCCCTCAAACAATCCTGATAGATCATGGTACACCTTTCCAGAAATAAGGATGTCGAAGAGCTATGTGAACAATTCCATATCAAACAAGGGTTCTCTTCTTTTTACTATCCTTAAGGGAATGGCCAAGACAAAGCTACAAACAAGACAATCTTAAAAATCCTAAAGAAAACAATGAATGAATTAGGGTGAGACTGGCATTTATAGCTTAGTCCTGCATTATGGGCATACAGAACTAGTGTGAGAACACCTACAGGAGCCACTCTTTTCTCCCTATTCTATGGATCAGAGGTGGTATTACCCCTTGAAGTGGAAATCCCATCCCTAAGGATATCATTGAAGAACCTAATCACAGATGAAGACTACAGAGTAGCAAGGCTTAGTGAACTAGAGTTACTAGATGAAAGAAGACAACATGCCTTCGACCACTTACAAGGTTATCAAAATTTCCTTAGAAGGAACTATCATAAAAAGGTGAAGCCATGAAAATTTTAGGTAGGAGACCTTGTCCTCATGGAAAATCAAAAGAACCAATCAGAGAGAGTCAAACCTAGAAAGTTTGAGCCTAACTAGCTAGGACCATTTGTTATTATCAACTCTACTCAGAGTGGGGCATTCATCCCAGTGACACCAGAAGGAGATCAGCTACCTGGATACATCAATAGTATGCACCTCAAGAGGTTCTACCCTTGAGGTGTCTATGGTCAAGGCACCTATCTACATATCCAAAAAATACCAAAAAATTAAAAAAATACAAAATGTTACCTTGGTGAAAACCCGGCAAACAGGTGCCTTGGCAACAACAAAAAAAATCAAAAAAGAAGAAAAGTAAAGAGAACAAAATCCCTCTCTAAGTGAAAACCTAGCAATCAGGCACTATTGAGTAGGTACCTTGGTGAAAACCTAGAAAACAAGTGCCAAGTGTTCAAAATCCAACTTCACCATCAATGAACTCCAAGATCAAAAGCTTGAGCACACTTCAAATGCAAGACTGACTATCCCAAGCTATATCCAGAAGCACAATCCCCTCTAAGCACCAAGCACTTACCCATGGTTAAATACTAGTCCACCAGACTAGGGGGTGATTCTAAATGTCCTAAAAAAATCCTAAAAATTGAAAAACTCATCAAAAAATCCTAAAAAGATCAAAATCAAGAGCAAATCAATCTTCATCAAAAACATTCAAAAAATTGCAAAATCCAAAGTAATAAAACCAACTTGGTTATCAAGAGAGAAAAGGGAGATCACACCCAGTCAATCAATGTCACAATCATGAGCTTTGTGAATCAACATTGGGATTATCTGACATAGCTTTATCAATCTATCAAATCAATCAGTAAGCAACAGGGAAATCACACCCAATCTATAAATTGTCACAATCATGAGCTTTGCGAACCAACATTGGGCCCATCTGACACAACTTAATCAGCTGCCAACATGATCAAATCAATCTATCAAATGCCACAATCATGAGCTTTGCGAACCAAGATTGGGCCCATTTGACACATCTTGATCAACTGCCAACATGATCAAAGCAATCAATCAATCAATCCTATCAATTGTCTTACATAGTGATGGGTATGCTCAACCAAATAGGTCAGTCTTATATGAGTAATCTATTTATGAAACTAGACGCACTCAAGAAATCAAGCCAAACAAGCCTATCCAAAGAGTTGAACCAATAAAGAGAATCCAACTGCATTGAGGAACCATCCAAAAATGTTGACTAGGTCAATCAAGTCAGTCAGATGTCAGTCTATATTTTGCGGTTATGTTCTTATGCTACTCTAGGATCCACCATGTGAGGAGAGTAGCTATGATAGATCATGACTTATTTTCTTTGATTGATGTCTATTGAATGTTCACTTCAATTTCAGGGCTATGATGATTTAGGATAAATGCGGTGGGCGCTGTCACTTATCTGGCAATGACGTAGTTTTACGATCTGAGCTTAACCCTGGGAAAGAATTGGACATTCCTTCTCTTTTATTTTGTTTGTTTGCTTTATAGAATCAAGAGATTGCAGCAATATTCAGATGGAATCTGATTTTCTTTGGAGTTCTATCTTGGTTTCTATGGCCTTTCCCTTTATGTCACAAACAAGAGCTCATGATGCTATCCAGATGGACTCTAGGGGCATAGGAACTATTTTGTTTTCTTGGCTTTCCCTTTTGAAAATCAAGAGCTCATAGTTTTATCCAGATGGACTTTGGATGCATAGGAGTTCTATCTTAGTTTCCTTGTTTTAGATTAATTTAGAGGACAAGCGGTATCCAGATTGCTTTTGGCTCTCTTTCTTTTCAAATAGGGAACATAGTTGAACCCAGATGGTCAATATTTGGGTGCACTAGGTTCTCTTTCTATTCAATCTCTCTACTCCTTCCGCTATCAAGAGGTCATGATGGTATCCAGGTGGTATGTGATCTGGATCATTTGACACTCTTTCAGAATATCAGAAAATACAAAAAAAAAAGATGAAATGATGACAAATATTGGAAACAGGGGCAGCGACTTAGGACATTCATCCTTTCTATCAGATCATACCTATCCAAAAATGCAAAAAGAACATCCTTTTTATCATTCCATTCTATTAGGTCAATTTCAGAGCACATCTATCCAAACTAACTTCTTTCTAACTATCACATGCATTACTCAGATATTTTGTGCATAGTAAATTGCATTCATTTCATTAAGTACATCAAAAAAGAAAAAAATATGGTAGTTGCATGCATGGTAAATCATAAAATCATATGCATCCATAAGCACCTCATATAAATATGAATTTCATTTCCACCATCCTGCATGAACATGTCAGTATCATAGGAAAAGTAAATCATCCATATACGAGTCTGCATCATAGAATCATATCGCATATACATCTCATCATCTAAACCACCAAATCATGTAGAATCATACCTATAGAAAAGTAAACCATTGCACACCATATCAAAAACACTAGATGCATCTCATATAAATCAAACTATCTGAGTACAATGAATGGTCGCAAATATGATCAAAGAAGGTAATCAACATATATATCAATAAATATCAGTGTGTCAGGATACAAAAATGGTACTACTCATAGTATATACAATGACAACACTACAAAAATGGTACATGATACATAAAAAGGGTCAACATAAGCTACCCCCACCCTCCCCAAGAGGTGGATGAGGGGATTTCATGTCAGAATCTATCCTATGGGATGAACCAAGAGCTCTAACACCACTGCTCTGACATCGCTGGGTCCTGCTCGATCTCTAGGAAGCTGTATAACTGGGCACCCTCTATGTCGCAGGAACTATGCCCTCATAATGATGCCTCCAATACTCAATCTCTCTTTGAGCATCATGCCTAGATCTATAGTTCCTGTCAAGAACCTCCCGATGCGAGACATCCTGTACACTATCAATAAAGGAGAAAATCTCAGCTCATGCCTGTCGCTCTCTAAACTTAGACACTATAACCCAGGCCTCCAAAGCAGTAGAACGTGCATCAGATAAGGAAAGCCTGGCTTGAAGGTCCTGAACCTGCTGAGTGAGGTGCTCCACCTCTGAAAGATCATCATACATGCCACCCATAGCCACGTCCATGTCCCCCTCCTCCGCCCTATCTCCCAAACCCTCACCTCCTCTCCTCCTAACAACCTAGGAATCATCAACACTCTCCAAGCTCTCCCTTGTGCTACTACCAGTGCTGCCACTATCCCTAGAGGAACCAGTCTCCACACTCTACTCATCTAAAGGCTCCATGTCTATATCAGAAATCTTGATATAGACATCCTTAATAACCACTCTCTCCTCCTCTCTAGGAGCCAAAACAATAGTTATCCACCTATGTACTCTCCACACCAACTAGGGTGCCTCCTCCTCCATGGCCTCCTCATCCTCCAAAATAGTTCCCAACCCAACACAAGGAGCACTAGTCTGACCCCCACTCTAGCCACCTCTACTCCTAACCCCACCACCAGCACCCCTGGGCCCAGGATCATCACCTCCATCATCTCCCCTACCCCGTCCTCCATCTCTCCCACCATCCCTCCCTCCCCTACCACCATCTCTCCCCCCATCCCTACCTCCCTTTCCACTACCTCTCCCTCCATCATGGCCTCCCCTACCATGCCATACCCATCAGGCCCTCCTCATAATAGTCCTGGCAATAGGACGCGAGACATCTATAAGTGCAACCGGCCGATGCTGTAACCAATGGGCATCATACTCGGGTGTAGTGCCTACAAAAGACAAATTCAAATATTAGTACTAGCACAGATAAAGAAATGAGTATATAAACAAGATATGAGCAAGTATTAGAGAGTAGAAAGGAAGTACATAAGCAATCAGAAACAAGACAAACCTGCGTCTATAGTGGCAGAGCACCAGGTCCATGCCACAGGAAGTAAACCTAAAAACTTAGTGTGAGCAACATCAAGTGATACTACACCACCCCTTACGGCAGAGTCCCTAGACCTCTGAGAAAAGTATGCATAAGAATTAGAAACATCCTGCTGCTCCCCGAATTGGTGTAACACCCTATCGGTGTTGTGAAATTCTATCATATGAATATGATCGGTAACACAACCAATCAAGTATCTCCACTGACGACAAAATGAGAGATGCATGTCCTCCCCATCCCAGATAGGGATAACTTTAAGGAACCCCCCCCTCCCAAAATTTATAAAATTATGGCGAATCACATGTCATTTGGGTGAAAAAAAATTAATAGTGTTGGCGAATTATGCGTCAATCAATGGATATTTGGTGGCAAATTTTTTAATAGTTTAGCCAGTTTTTATAAAATAATGGTGATTATAATTTTTGTTTTTAATAAAATTATTAATATTGATGGCGAATTATGTTTTGAAATATGGATATTGGTTGGCGAATATTTTAATAACCGATACCTTTTTTATAAA
>MU224542.1:1353211-1415582 GCA_018584345.1 Thuja plicata | reverse complement strand
TTTCCTCTCCCTTTAGTGTTACTGTTAATTGCACCATCATCATCACCGAAGTCGATTGATTCATCCTGGTACTGGTTATTTACTAGATATTCTTCTTCAAGGTCATCTTCATTAGAGATATCAGGTTTTGCAACTCCGTCACCAGATTTATTAGGCTCCCCAATTTGTTGAATGGACTCCTGTGTAGGTTGAGATTGTACAGGTTCCTCTGATGATGTACCTTCCTTACTTTTACCAACACTGTTGTGTCTACCCCCGCCAAAGTATGAAGATATTTTTTTGCATTTTGTTGGCCTCTCTTGGACATCTCCACCTTCATTAGTCCTACTCCTCTTCCTATTTAAATTTGACTGTGACATCTCCATCAAATTAAGGCTGCAATAAAATACTATGGACTCGCTCTACTGATCGCAATACTATGAAGAAGGCTCCTTCTTTCCGGCATGTTTCAATAATGAAACTCATATATCTTAAATAGACAACTACAAATAAACCGTTTTCATTTTGGCGAATTGGCCGACCGGTACATATGATAAGAACTAATATTTGGCGAACCCCGCGTAATTTCAAGAAATTGAGTGGGTGAATAGGGCGGGAATTTGGGACCCCATTGTGTGTGATGCATGGCGAATTGGGTCCTAGGAAAAATAAAAATTTCACATAGGAAAATGGGAATTTGGCAAATGATGATCATCAAAAGAGACACTCAATTAATTCTGTGGCGAATAACAGTAAACATTAAAGAGAAATATGGGCGAAGAACTTGAGTACCAAACTGAAATTGCGTAATCATAGTGGCGAACGTTCCGACCACAATATGACTATTTTATAAAATCTGGGTGAACCAGTCAACTAGTATACGGTGTTTTTTTTTCACCAATTTCTATGGCCCGATTGGGACATATTCACCAATTGGTGAACAATCGCCACTAAAAAAATCCCTGATCCCAGACTGGACAATCTCTAAATGACCTCCAAATGAAATAAGGAATCATATCTAACTATTGTCACCAGTATGTCAAGTGACCCATATGCATCTGAACAATGGCTCCATCATACATGAAGACATACAGCCTATCAGATAGAAGAGCACGGGCACCAACAGGATGACATACGATAATATGCACCCATGCCCAAATTTGCAGGAGGGTCGCACCACAGCCAAGAAACTTACCATCAAGGTAAGCTGCATATAACATATGAAAATGCATGTGGGCCAACATGCGTGGACCCCAAGCAAATATTGTACGGTCCTTGACCATACTCTGCAATACAATACCGAAGCTGACAGAAAAACCACACTGTCGACGATCGGGGCATAAGATGCCACATATCAAACTACCCAGTAAAGTGGATTGCCTGTCAAGGCCCAACCTGAATCTGGACCATGGAATATCATAGTCACCAACAAGACCAAGCTGATCCCGGGGCAATCCAGAAAGCTCAGCCAATGAAAAAACACTAGTGTGGGTGGAATATTCCACAATCTCTCCTTGGATAGGGAGTTGTAGGATGCAATACACATCCTCCAAAGTGACAGTACACTCACCGATCGATAACCAGAAAGTGCAAGTCTCAAAATGCCACTGATCTACAAGAGCGGAGATCAGACCCCTATTGGTCGTGATCTTGGGCATATAGCAAAGCCAGTACAAACCAAGATCTCAAAGAACTGACCTCTCATCCTTAGTCAGTGAGAATTGGTATACAAGGCCCGCCATCCTAGACTCTTGTTAGCGTAGAATCCACCCAGTGAGCTGCACACAAAAATAAATCAGAAAAATATCAGTTTTAGTCATTTAGGCAATAATAGAAGCAAGAAAAACTAGATATCAGACAAGGACATCAGGCAAACAGTGCTAAAAAATTGATTGCGGTAATAAAGAAATGCAACTGCGGCACTTTTAGATGATTGTGAAACAAAAATGGCAAGTGCGGCATACAAAATTCAATTGTGGCATTTAACATACACAAATGTGGCACACTTATCAATTGCGGTATCTAACCGGCAATTGCGGCATTTAAACCGCAATTGCGGCAAAACCGTAACTGATTGAGGCACACATTGCAATTTTTCAAAAAAGTACAATTTTTAAAAGTAATAAATGAATGCATTAATGACATGAAAAGGGATAAAAATCACCAGATGTCTAGAGCCAGCTGGTCTATGGTAGGTCCGGTCTTAGTTAGATATGTGAATGATGCCAAGAAGGCCAGCCATCGCTAGAAAAATAGGAGAAAAGAAGGCATAAAATAGAAAGCAGACTCACTAAGAAATCGAGAGCTCCAGAATCACAATGTGGCAAATGAATGGCTCTTTCCACTATTTATAGGGATTCCAAAAAACCCTAATTTCACTAGGAGCTCCGAAATTTCTTTCTGGTCCCCGAAAACTTTGATAGTCAATAATAGGGGCATATTAAAGCATTTTTCAAATTCGTCAGCTACCCAATTTTAGAATTTGTAGTTTCAACAAATCAACGCTCATGTCGCGACTTTTCGCTCAAATTTGTTGAGTGGGCATAAATACACCTACTACTGCCAGGGAAAACTAGGGCAAAATTAAAGACTCTTTGACACACTATGACAAGTCACATCGCATTAAAGAGGGGCAAATGTAGACACCCTAAAATGGACAGGCTTGCGACTTTACATTAAAAACACTAATTTTCATCTATTAATTAATGGTTTTCTAATCATTAATTGATAATCTATTTTCCTCTAAATTCATTCCCCAAATCACCTAATCAAATTCTCAAAATTAATTAAATAATTAATTTTATTTAATTAATTAACCTTAATTGATTAATTACCATTAATTGATTAATTACCATCAATTGATTAATTAAATTCAATTTCCTATAGTTTAAATTCAAATATTTAAACTTACTAATTAAATCCTTCCAATTAAATTAATTTCAATTAAATTAATTTAATTTTATTCAATAAAGCAATTCTAAAATAAATAAAAAATTCTATTATCTCACATGTTAAAAACAATAATTAAATAAATGAATTAAATATTCATTTATCTTCAAAGAGATAACTCCAATCAGCTCACATGGGCTACTCCACCCATCTCTCTAGTCCACATGGGTAACTTCACCCACCTCTTCAGTTCAAAAAGGTCACTCATAATTAGCTCTTCAGTCAACCAAGCTTTATCTCCTCTTTACCAAATGAAGAGGTGGAGTTTACTGATGGCTTCTCCAGTTCCTTTTAATCTCAACCATTCATCTCCCTATCTCTGGGATTGATCTCAACTGTTCATATCATCACCAATTCATATATAATAAACCCTTCATAACCATTTGAAGGATCCAAGATTTCAAGCTCTCGTGCGCCACTACAATGTCATTTTGGTTCTAGCATTCAAGCCATCTTGCGATCACACACCCGTTTCAATTAGCAAATTCTTGACACTTCTCAAATCATAGGCGCTGCCCTGCCAATACTGAGCATCACGAATAGCATTTTAGAAGGAGTAGAGAGAAACAATAGAAGCTTCAAGCATCGTGGGGTTTGCATTTATTTATTTTCCTTTCTCTTGCTTGTACATTTTATTGATTACATTTTAGGTTATTCATTTTAGTAGTCATTGCGTACTTGATTTATATCATTTGTGAAACCTTTGCTACTAACCCTTGTCTTTGGAAAGCTTGGGAATCCATGGATCACAGAAGAGAGGCGTACAATTTGTTTTTTTAATAGGATCAATGTAACAGATGTTATAATGCTATTGCTAATTTACTAAACTAGCCTGTCAAAACTCAAATGTAGAAATGTACAGTTGTAGAGATGTTGTATTGGTCTTGACTCTCACTAATTTTTATATTGAGACTTCACATTAGGAAAATTGACCTAAAGCTATTGTTTCTCCCTTGTTTCTATAAAAGGGAATTCAAGTTTATTTTCTAAGGGTAATGAAATTGAAATTGGGTATTGACTCTTGAGTCATAATTCATTGTCAATTCACTTTTGGAAACAGAATCACACAGAGTTGTGTTCTTACTACTATTAATGAATGAATTGTTCCATTGTTTCATATTTGTAAATAAATTAATGAGAATCTCTATTTCTAAGAATTGTATCATATGAATTGCTATGTTTTAAAAAAAATTAAAAAAATCTTTAATAATTGTACCATATGAGGTGAATAATGCAAATGAAAACCATTATTAATTGTAGAATTGATGACATTATCAACGACATTCATGTTTTTGACATTGGAATATGATATTATACATGATTAATGATGAGATACAGAAACTGATAGTAGACTACAAATTTTTTTTTAATAAATACCTAGGACCTGCTACTTCTACAAAGGTTCAAGTTTCCACATCATATCATTATCAAGATCCTCGGTTTCATCACCATAAACTTCATAGCTTCCTTGGTTCTTTGATATGTTTTCTTCACTCTGTATACCTCCACTTAACTAAAGTTCAACACTAGCAGTACCAGTACCAGTACATGAGTCAATGATAGTCGTATCATTGTATCTAGCACTCCCACTTTGGTTTGAAATGTTTCCCTGCCCTGTTCTCGGACATTTGTTCCTCCACAAGTTCAGTGCCCTATCGTAAGGAAAAGTATGGACTTCATACCTAGATGTATAGAGCCTCAAGAAATTTTTCAAATTCTTGTCTAGTTTATTTCTTAGCTTTGAGTTTAGGAACCCCAAAGCACTTAAAACTTTCTCATCCTCCACCAACCCCAATATCATGGTCAGACATAAATCAGCAAGCTTGAAAGTTTTGATATTGAATCAATCAAAATTTCTCTCTCAGCTAAATTTTTCCAAAGCCTTGTTTTAGATCCATCTTCGTGGGGGTTCTGCATAATATTATATTGTTCCCTCAATGTCTATAAAAAATAGCCCAATTTCTCTCTCAAATGAGATTCATCTAAAATTCCATTTAGAGTTACTCGATTTAATTCTTTTGTTTTGAAAAAATGATCTATCAAAGTTAGTAGCTTAGTTTGATAATATTTCAAATTATTGATACTCCAATATCGAGGAAACATAATAGCCATGGATTCAAGTAGTTTGACTGGAGGAAATCTTTCTCTAATCTCTGAGGAAAAATTATACGCAATGCGCTTCGCAGAAGTAGTTGCAGACTCAACGATCTTGGTAAATTCTTCCTTTTTAACACTTGATATTCGCTTCATGTGGTTCTTTCCTGGTTCCTCAGACTCGACCTTGGAAAAGTAGCACTTTGGTATCTCAACTCCGCATACTTTTGCACATAACTCCTTGTTTGCACCGATTTCTAAAAGGTTGTCAGGATTGTCCAAATCTATGATTTTAAGCTAGTTGGAAAATTTTACATCATCACATGCTCAATAGAGATTATCGAGCGTCATGCATGTCAATTTATGAAGCACAACATATTCTACAATATACATTTCTCTTTGCTGGGCCTTTTTCATTATATTTCTCATTTCCTCCAACAGGGGGAGAAGACTTGCCAATGCTAAGAGTGTCTCTACATTACTTAACCTTCACAACAGATCAAGAAATTCAGTCAGCCCTGCTTCTTCACGACTTGAGTTCATTAGACCAAGAAACAATTGATATTCTAAAAACACACGATGTGCTAGTCCATCCAAAGATATCCATCTAGTATAATTATCCTTCAGAAGCTTGTTCCCGTCAGTTAGTACTGTTGACACCTAAAAATTAATCCCCAAATTCACGCAAATTTTCCAATTATTATTACATTTTTTTATATTTATTTCCTTTTTAAAATATGTGAGAAAAATTAAATTTTATATTAAAAGCATAAATATGTTTGAAATAAAAATAAATAATAAAAAAGGGGAATAATAAGTATATGGGGTAAAAAGGGTGGCGATCAAGAGTTGAACACTCAACCTCTCAAACCACCCCTTTTTCCTACCTACCTACACACCCCCCTCTAACCAGTTAGTCTAATTATTTTCTTCGAGTTATGTGTTAGAGAAAATTATATTATCTCATCACTTTTTTATTATGTGCTACTAAAATATTTTACATTAGGATGAGATTTTAACTTTCATAAAACATAATACCTTTCTTTTAGCATTATTTTAATTTGCCCTAAAATTACTAAAATGAAATATCATAATAGGGTTAATCATTTTGAAATGTGTTATTGTATTTATTTGTTTTGAATTATTTGAATATTGCTGAAAATAAAAGCATTTAATATTTTTGGCATGAATTTAGGTTTTCAAAATATTTAAATACGATATTTCACATTACCCTATAGTAATTTTTGAGATCAATTATTAAGGTGAATAAATATGATTGTGTTTCCTTTTCTTATTTAACCTTGAAATGTACCCTTTTCACCTTGGTTATTTTGAAAATATTTATAAAGGTAGATTACATAATTTTAAGGTTACCTTTAAAAGTTATCTTCTTTTTCAATATTAATAATATTACCCTATGTAAATTATTTGAATTATAATTTTAGGGTAAATATTGCCTTTTTATTTTCTAGGGTGAATTATAATGTTTATAATTATTGTACCCTAGATTTTACGAACATGTTTATCTATATGAGGCAAATATTATTTCACATTTTGAAAGATATTTTATGAGGGAAATGTATTATGTTTTAAATCTGAAAATCAAAATTCAATTAAAACATAATATTATAAGTTGTTGTGAGCTTTAGTAATTGAAAAGAGGGTGCCTTTGATAAATAACTTTAAATCTTATTTGTACTTCACTTATTTTATCAAAGGACATTTATATGCATTACAACAAATGTTCTTATGTTATGGCTTTCTTGGTGATTTATCTTGATATGTTATTAATTATTACAATTAATAATATTTAATACAGGGATCATTTTAGTGATTTGAGAACATTATTAATAATGAGCCCTAAATTGAAATTTATTAAAGGTTATCTAATGTTGGATTTGGTGTGCAGGAGTCTTATATCACAAACATAAGATGATAACTGAGCAAATTATCCAAAGATTTGACAAACACATATTTGAATATTTGTGAATATGGGAAATGTTTTGTTCCCTTAAACCATATATATGGTTAGATTATTGTAATTATTTGGGGGTATATTTTGGGATTAGGTATTTATGAAAGGGTATGTCCTTTCACGGGAAACTTTTGAAATAGATATTAATATTAGATCTTTTAAATTTAAAACATTAGAACCAAATTTTTGGGGGAAAGACTCTATGAAGAAATTGAACTCACTACTGCAATGTCAAATTCTGATGTACCAGTTTTCAATTAATCAATAAAAGATAAGTGCCTTCTGTTATTTTCTTGATGTTATAAGTTTCATTGTTTCCAGTTAGTCTTTAGATTTATCTAGCAATAGATTATTTCACTGTGTTATATTCTCTTGATTTCATAATTCTATTTTAGTTTGAAGTTTGAATAATTAGTAGAAGGTTGTATTTATTGTTCTTTCTTTTGTTCAATTGGTCTCTATAATTGAGTTAAATTCAATTGAACTAACTTTAAATTTAAAATTGAATCATATCTAAAGTAGAAGCTTGTGGATTGATGGTATTTTTTTGTCTGTAACAAGTTATTATAAAACCGTCTCTGAATTGTACATAGGACTCAAAGCATTTGTGAATCTTTAGCCCAAGCATTAATTAGGCACTAGTCTTATTATTTGTTAACATTGTTGTTTCAGTACTATATTTAAAATTTTATTAATACTAAATCCATTCTTGTATTACTATACGGTTTATATGTTTTTGATAATTATATCTTATTGTAATTTCACATATTGATTATTATTGATATTTTAAAGAAAATTGCATGATTTAGATTAATTTATAGTTTTAGATTTGGGCCTACCAGCCCTGGTTTACTAACCTAAATTACATGGATTCAAATCACAATTGAAGTCAAATTCGTTAGTTGGTGAAAGTGATCAGATATCAGATCCATCATTTTTGAGCCTCAACAATTGGTGACTCTAGCAGGGACTTATTTGTAAAAGACATTTTCAGGATCTCTGGTTACGAGTATAAATCATGACATTTTGGTAGGACTTTACTAGGAAGTAAGAGCTCAGAATAGTTACATAATTCCACACAAAATATTGGTGGCAACTCTACCAATTAGTTTCAATAAGAATTCAAAAGTGATAACATCCATTTGGGGCAGAAGGTCTCTGCACAAAGCAACAGATAACCATATGGAATTAGGTTTCAAGACTCAGCCAAGGAGACTCTAAAATCTAGATCCAGAAATGACACCTATGGGTTTTAATTAATCGCCAGATAGACAATATGAGAATGAAGATCCTCAGCATAGAAGAAGTAATCAAAGCAGTGATGAAGATAATAGAAATCCTTTCTATTCAAACACCATTTAGTACAATTACCAAAGTGAGGAGGAAGATTACGAGGTTGATATCTGAATACAACAAGCAATCTAAAACTTTGCTGAACTTATACCAGGTAAGAAAAGACTCATGAAGAAATTTAGAAATCAGCCAATTAACATTCTGGAGCATTTTAGACTGCGTAAAGATGAAATCGTTACTTCACCAGAAAGTATAAAAGGATCAAAACAAGCCAGTGAAGGAGAGAGAGATTGGAGAGAAGGAACAAAACATAATAATAAGACATTAAAATATACTCCTCCACATAAGAAGGATGATGAGAATGTTTTAAAAAATACACATGATAACCCATTATTTGATGGTGGAGTAAGTTGCAAATTACAACAGAATAATGATAGAAGAACTCATTTCTTTGAACAAAAAAACCGTTTACTACCTTACAAAAATCATATGCAAAGAGGATACTCGCAGCAGTATGGGAGCTACCCGCAAGGTGAGTAAGGAGGAAATAATCATTTTGATGCGCAACATTCTAAAGACCATGCACAGCCCCAAAATGATATCAAAGATTATCCTCAGAAACACAAAAGGCCATGCAACATGTACATTATTCTACGCAGCCCATTGAAGATCATGCGCAAAACAAAACAAATCCCCAACAACACAAAATGAATATGCAGCAATGTTGTTATCCACTGCAGGATCATTAAGTCTGCTCACAAGAGGAAGTGGGAAGTTATAATGATTGCACGTGTGTCCAATAGGATTATCCCTCGCAGCACCATGGGTATCACGTGAAACAATGATAGATTGATTACAAACTCATGCAAGGTGAGAAAAAGAGTATAAAAGACCCCACACAACCTTCCTATTATGTTATGAAGCAATATGGAGGTTGCATGCAAGGAGAAATAAGAAATAATAATTGTGCACGGGCCTAGAGAGAGATCATGTAGTAGTGTGATAAGTTAAAACAACAGCATGGTGAATATAAGTATCATGCACAACAAATTATTACAAAATATATTGGAAACAATATGCACAGTGGTAAGGGTGGTAGAGTAGAACATTTGAATAATAAAAGGCAAAGAGATGTTGATCACGTTCCATGTAATGTTCAGACTGATCCCTTATTTTTTGGGAGGACACATGTAAGCCAAAAACACTATCAGGCACATAGTCACGCACAACCTATAAATCACCAGCAGCATCAAAATGAAAAAGATTTTCAGTGCACATAGGGGGAGTTCAGTGATATATGTGATCAATATGACCAGCGAGATAATCTGGAATTTGAGCATGGTAATCAACAACAGGATGGTGGAAGTCATCAACAATTTAATCAGAATAATCAGAACAACTGAAATGAATATTGGGAAAATAATCAAGGTGGTTAGTGAATGGCGAATCAAAGAAGTCAATATCAGAGAAATAATAATAATTGTCAGAATGGAGGTATTCAAATATATAATCAGATTAGAAATCAAGTAAATTTCTGAAATCCCTTGGTAAATGAAAGGTATCTACAATTAGATTTATCTGGTATTGTTTGTTATCCTGACAGAATATCTAAAGATCTAAAATCTGCAATTCTAAAATTCACTAGTGATGAGATGCAATTTGCAGAACAACATGTTATTAATATAAAAAATGTCATAGATTAATTTGAAGTAAATTGAAGATGTGCTAATGAAGGTTTTTGTGCAGTCTCTTAAGGATGATTTAGATGAGTGGTATAGAAATTTACAAGATAGATCTATTGATTGTTGGCAAAGTTTTGTGAATCAATTTTTGGAAGAATTTGGGGATCATACTGATCCATCTTTTGCTTCTCACAAGTTTACTTCTATAAAGAAAAATAAAAATGAAAGTATAAAGGAATTCAATAAAAGGTTTAATAGGGTGTTAAATAAGATCCCAAAAGATATTTGGCCTATTGATTCATTTTTGATAACTTTTTACTTGGCAGCTTTTGATAGAAAGACACACTATGAGATAAGATCTCATAACCCAACAACACTGCATCAGGTTTTCAAAATTGCATTAACCATCGAAATTAATATGATAGTTGTCGGGAGAGTGGATAAAATAAATGATACTAAACTTTTTGACCCTAAAGTCCTAAAATAGATCAAAGAGGTGGACAAAATGGACGAGTTATTAAGTTTGGTTAAGAATATGCAATCAAATAAAGGCTATTTTCAATCAAATAAAAATGAGAGACTTTTTGGGAAGAGTGATAGATATAGGTTATGGGATATGCCCTATCACACTAAATGGAATGATGGTAAACCAGTAAAGAAGCCGATGGACACCCCCGACCCATTGAAGAGAAATAACCACTTTGTTGATAATGAGTCTTGCTGTAATATTTGTAGATTGCCTCACCCTCAAGAGCCGTGTCTTATAGCACAAAAAATCCTACAAGAAGAAGATCAGAAGGGTGAGGAAAGGCCTATGATAAATGCCTTATCATCTAGCCCATTTTGGGAAGAGGATGGTGATGATTTTGAAGAAGATTATGTGCCAAATGAAGATTATAGGAAAATGGGGTATCAAGATTCTCAACAAGTTTTTTCAGATGATGATGACAGTATTGAAATCAGAGGGATGAATGAAGAAGAAAGAGAGGCATATACAATACCAACATTGGAACAAGCCTGTAGCACATATTACTTAAGAAACCAAACAGTGAACCCAAATCAAGGGAAAACATTAGGGATATTCAAGGTTGAAACAAAGGCTAAAAAGAAGAAGGAAGAAAGGCTACAAATGCAGGATGAACCAGTGGATACCCCACAGATCATAAAGCCATCAGATAAGCAAAACCATGGTAAACAAGTTTCTAATACATTCATGTCTCAATATTTGGCTCAAGTAAAAATTTATGTCCCCTTACTTGAACGTATGAAATTTCCTGATTATAAAAATGAGACTATTAAATTATAAATAGATGTTAAGGACACTAGGGAAGAAAGTAAGAAAAAACAAGAGAATCATAAGCCACCAATCATATATTTAGGAACTGCTATTAATAGAGATTCTTCTCAAGTTGATCCATTTTTTCTAACTTTGTTGATAAATAATAAGTTGGTAAGAAACTGTATGATTGATTCAGGGGAAGCAGTAAACATCATGCCGCATGAAGTTATGAAAGGTTTAGGAATGAATGTTGATACTACATATGTGAAATGTTATGCAATGGACAATAGATTTGTCCCTGCTGTAGGAATAATGAAAAAAGTTGATTTTAAATTTCCTGAATGTCCCAAAAAATCTTATAAAATTGATATTACTGTAGTAGAATTTCCACCTAGTTATGGAATGTTGTTATCTAGATAATGGTCAAATTTAGTAGGTGGTAATTTTCAATTGGATTTTTCTTACACTTCTAACATAGTGAATGGCAGGAAAGAGAGAATTGATAGCGAACCAAGTTCTGCTCATATTATTGAAGAAATTGATCCAAGCTTGGCCACATGCTTTTGCCACACTAACATGGACAACTTTAAGGTAAATATCCATAAAGATAGTATTAAAAATGTCAATCCTATTGAAATATATGCAAGAGAAAATAATGATCTTATTTGGAAAATGTTTTTTGATGGTTCATGTTGTAAAGAGGGTAATGGGGCAGGAGTGGTTTTTGTTTCTCCAAATGGGAAATCTTTTAAATATTTGTTTCTATTATCATTTGATTGTACAAATAATGTTGCAGAGTATGAAGCCCTCTTGTTAGGTCTAAGATAGTAGAAAAGCATGGTATTAAACTTTTATCTATCTATGGTGATTCTGAATTGATAATATCTCAAATTAGAAATAAGTTTATTACTAAGAATTATAGACTAAAGAAGTATGGAAATGAGATTTGGGATTCCTTGGAGCATTTTGATGCTTTTTCTATAACTTGGGTGGAAAGGTCTGATAATATTCTTGCAGATTTTATGGGCAACCTAGAAATTAAGCATAATGATATCCCTTATGAAGACATCACACATGTAGAAATTAAGACAAGACCTATAATTCCTGATAACATTCACAATTGGCAAGTTTTTGAGGATGACAGAGATATCATCAAATTCCTAAAATGTGAAGGAAAATATGAAGATCAGTTTATTGATTTGAATGCTATGTTGAAATAGTGGATGGGAAAGAAACTTTGTTTGGAGAAGAAGTGATCCAACTCATAACTAATAAAATCCCAAAAGGTCTTGTAGCATTAGAGAAGATTTTTGATGTCAAGGATTCCAGGAAAGAAGTTAAAGCTGATAACAACCCTATGGAGGAAGTGGAGAAAATAAATTTGGGAAATGAGAAAACACCTAGGGAAGTGTTTGTTGGTAAAAAATTGACTCCAAAAGTTAGCACAGATATTATTTGTTTATTGAGGAAATATAGACATGTATTTGCTTGGTCTTACAATGCCCTTAAGGCATATAGGGAAGAATTGTTCCAACATGAAATACCTTCAAATCATGATGCAAAACCTTTTAGGCAAAGGCAAAGACCTATAAATCCAACTTTGGCTCCTAAAATGAAAGAGGAATTAATCAAGATGAGAGATGCGGGTATTATCAAACCAGTAAGACATTCGACTTGGGTTTCAAACTTGGTCCAAGTCAGGAAAAAGAATAGAGATATTAGGCTCTGTGTAGATTTTAGAAATCTTAATATATCCTCACTAGACGAATAACTATGCTTTACCAAATATAGAGGCATTATTGCAGAAAGTGATAGGAAATGAACTATTGTCAATGATGGATGATTTTTTTGGATATAACCAAGTAAAGGTTAAGGAAGAGGAAAAATATAAAACAACATTCACCACACCATGGGGCACATATGTCTATGCTAGGAATCCATTCAGACTCACAAATGTTGGGGCTACATTTCAAAGGTCCATGGATGTGGCATTCGAGGAATTTATTAATGTCATTATGGTCATATATCAGGATGATCTCACATTCCTTAGATCATATTATTCTCCTTATCATCCCCAAGGTAATGGTCAAGAAGAATCAAGAAAAAAAAACATAATGAAGATCATTAAGAGGATGTTAAGCAATAACAAAAACACCTAGGATTCAAAATTAAATTTGGCTCTTTGGGCTGGTAGGGTGACAATAAAGAAATCCACAGGGTTTGCACCTTACAAGTTGGACCATGGAAAGAAAGCAATATTGCCACTAAATTACCTATTTCTAGTCTGTAAATTTGTTTAGGAAGAATAATTAGAAGATATAAACTTTATGGAGGCTAGAATGAATCAATTGGAAGAATTGGATGAAATTAGAATAGAGGCTCAAGAGAGGAATTTTAGACAACAACAATGAGTTAAGACACTTCATGATAGAAAGGCTTCAGACAGTTCATTCAAGGAAGGTGATTGGGTATGGAAATGGAATGCAATTGATCAGGATAAAGGGAAACATGGTAAGATTGATGCCTTGTGGTTAGGACCTTATATGGTTGTATCAAAAGCAGAGAGTAATTCCTATTACCTACAAGACATTGATGAGATTGTTCAAGAGTTTCCAACCCATAGTCAGTACCTAAAACCTTTCTTCTCATGAAGCATGAAGTATCTTCTAAACTTGTGAAATCATCTATCTTGATTCTATCATTTCTTACTATTTGTCTACTTCTCCTAGAGATAATAGGATTCTCACTGTGCCCATGTATGGAAACACATCCCCAATTGGAGCCACTATTGACACCTGAAAATTTAGCCCCAAATTCATGCAAATTTTTGAGGGAAGTGTTTATTATTGTTACATTTTTTATATTTATTTCCTTTTTAAAATATGTGAGAAAAATTAAATTTTATATTAAAAGCATAAATATGTTTGAAATAAAAATAAATAATAAAAAAGGGGGAATAATAAGTGTAACATAAGAAATGGTAGGCATGTCGATATGTTACATTGAAATATTGTATGGGGGTAAATGAGATGCTCTCCTTCTATCCTTAGATGTGCAAATGAAAGATCCAAGTTTATTTACTCAAAAGGAAGGATCAATGGATAAATGAATCAATCATTTGGAAACAAGAATAAGGAAGGAAGATCTAAGTACACAGTTTATTGATTTTATTAATTTGAATGTGTATTAGATTTATATGGATTGGAAACCTTAATTGAATTGAATAGGATAAATGTACTAACCTTGAAATATTGCAAATCCAAAAAATGCTATTTTCTGAAGCCCATGTTGAGTTTCTAGAAAATCTGAGACCAAAACTGGAATAGAAATGCAGAGATGGACAAAACCCAAAAATTAGTTCTGATTTGTACCCTCAAGTCAATTTCACCATTTACTAGCATTTCCAATTGTGCCCTAGGTCACAATTGACTGAAAAAGTCTCTAACTAAAATTCTATTTTCAGATCTTGGAAGTTTTCTGAAAAGGGTATCCGAATATCCATCCTGATATGTTGTTCTGAACCTGTACCTGCAGGAAAAAAAGATTTGTTTGTTGGGGGGAGGGGTTTGCCTTAGTCAAAAAATGATTTAGGAATTAACCTTGAAATAATTAATGAAATAAAGAATGCTATCAAGTAGTAGAAGTAAATGTAATAATGAAGCTATGATATTCAATAGATATGCAAGTGTATTCTTAATGCAAACAAGTATGTAAATATGAAAGCTTGGACTCAATTAAAAACCATAAATCTCCATGATTGTATGTTTGGAATCCACCTTGAAGGGAGAATGAATGAGTCTTGAGGATGCACAAAGGATCTTGAAGGAAAATCACACCACCATGATGGCTAGATCTAGGGTTTTGAATGATGAATCTTGAATGCTTGAACCAAATCCCTTCAAAGACTTGAAAGATTGAATCCTTGATCTTCAATAGAGAGCTTGAATGCTTGGGAGGAATAATTGAAAAAATTGAGAGCTTTAAAACATGTAGAATAATGGATGCTTGAACTTTTTGCTTGATAACCTCTTATCACTCAATTGATGGTTATCTTGGTTAGAGAAAATGAGAGAACAAAACTTCCTTTTATATGAAACTAGGGTGCAATATTCTAGAGAGGCCTACATAGGAGAATTAAATATTAATTGGACCCATGACCCTAGAAGAGGACCTATGTTAAATATAATTTAGTATTTACCACTTTGGAACCCAAAATAGCCAACCCAGAAGTGGGAAAATGAATTTTTGATGACCTCCAGCAGCCGACAAGCTTCCAGATTTGGAAGGGGAACACAGGTCAAGGTCGAGGTCATCCATGACCTAGGTCAAGGTCAAGGTTGACCTTGACCCAAGGGGTCAAGACCCATGGAAAATATGCCAATTGGGATGGGAGGTGTCTAGAGAGGCCCAATTAGGGTCCTAAATAGACATAGAAGCAAGAGAGGATGCAAAAATGAGGGGACACTATGATGGTGGTAAAAAAAATCCCACAAGGAGGGATAAACATTCTTACCATGGAAGTGCTTCCATTTTAAGCCAATACATTAAGCCCCCACTTTAGCGGAAGTATGGAAATCAAACATGTTTGTGGTAAAGTTAGAAGAAAGACTCTGGCAAATCACAACAAGGTAGAACATCACTAAGTCAAGGACATGAGAACCTAGACCAAGGATTCTAACACAACATACATACATAAATATATGAAAGTAAAGAGAAATTATTCATAGAAAACATACATGACTACATAATATCTTCATGATCTAATCCTACTAGCATGAAAGAGAAAAGAGAGAAGAGAGAAAGTGATTACCTCACCTAGTAAGATTCCCACCTTACCATCAATCACCAATGAGGGAGATCCCAATAGGTTCACCCATAAACTGTTCTTTATAATTGTAATGCATCTTCTGACGGCTTTTGAAAAATCCATAGATCCACATTCTTGTATCACTATGGAAATATAAAATGTGTGTATTTTTAGGATTTAGCAACTTATGTGTGTTACCTTCGTAGGATTTAGCATATTTTAAAATGTAAAATTCGTATCTCTTTAGGATTTAGCAAGTTATGTGTGTTACCTTCCAAGGATTTAGCATATTTTAAAATTTAAAATGTGTATCTCTTCAGGATTTAGCAACTTATGTGTGTTACCTTCTAAGGATTTAGCAAAAATAAAATAAAAGTGTGTTTCTCTTCAGGGTTTAGCAACTTATGTGTGTTACCTTCCAAGGATTTAGCAAGTTGTAAAATGTAAATTAATGTAAAATATAGTATAAGGGAGACCCTATATATTCCCCCCTCCTTATCATGACTACCCACTATACATGCTAAAGAAGAGAAAGAGGATACCTACTTCACAAGGTAAGGAGCTATCTAGTTTAACAACAATATACACTATGTCCTTAGAAAAGAGTATTGACCCTTACCTCCAAGAACATAGATATTTGTGAAGTGGATATGTTGCATATGGAAAAAGGATCCTCAAAGAGGAAGAGATCTTATCATCAAGACCCCCACCATAGAGGAGTTCTTAAGATAAAATATCATCTTTTAAAGAATAGAGGGACCAAAGATTCCATCATCAAGCCCCCTGTGATGAAGAGGAAGAGGAATCTTAGAATGAAGGAGTCAAACTCTAACCCAAATAAAAGGAAAGAGTTTATAAAAATCATAGTTTTCCATATAAAGAAGAGGTGATGACCTAGGATACTCACCTCTCATATAAGATGGTATCCAGAGTCAAAAACATAAATCTTTATAAGGAAATAATGTTGTATGATAAACAAATTCCACTAAGCTAAGGAATGTAGATCCTTAGATAGAGGAAGAAGGAAAAAATACCTTTCCCCCCAGGGTTGAAAGCAAGGGATATAGAAAATTATATCAAGAGATATTGTAGCAAAGAGATATCTTTACAAAAAAAATGTCCTAGAAAAGATATCATGAATGATTATAAGTGAAGAAAGTAACTCTTGTGAGGGATAGTACATTACTCAGTTTCCAAGGTGAGAGATTTATCAACCATGGAAACCCAATGTCAAACAATGAAATAGGTTATAATCAAGGACATAGATCCTTAATGAAAACCAAAATTTTCATGTATGTTGGATATCACATAATAGATAGATACTGCTTAACCAAGGGAAAAGTGGATCCCGGGAAGACAAAAAAGAAGGGGATGACATCCTTTCCCCCCAAGTGTGGGAACAAGTATTAATGGGGACCTTTTATATTGCTCACAATACTATGAAAGACAATGAGCCCTCAAAGATTAGGCTAACATTGTTTACATAGTATGGAGTTCCATAATAGGAACATAAATGTTATTTAGAGAAAATAGGATTGAAATACAACTCATTGCCACATGATATATAAATAATTTTACTATCAATGAGCTTCTTTATCTTATAATGTAAAGCTTGATGTTCATTAGAGTGATCATGAAATCTGTGATAGAAACAAAAATGGAGAATCTTCAAGTATAGACTACGTTTCTTTTTGTGTTTAGTTCTAGTAATCATCTTAGCACAAAGGAGCTTAGGCAGAACAACTTCTTGGTCAAATTCCTTCATAGGGTCATTAGGTTTTGAAGTGTTATTTGATATATTGGTAACATTGCTATGTTCTTGAGGATTAAATCCCAATCCATAATAATTCTCATGCCCCCCATTCTATAAGGACATTTGAATTCCCTGTTTATGCTTAGCACATTCTTGACTATGGAATCCTTGTTTAACTAGTAAATGATAACCAGGACCATAACAAGAAGCCATATGAAAAGAAGTAAATTTAACTTTAGTAGTCACCATGTCATCATTAGTGTGTTTGATAGATTCACAAGAAGGAAAAAAGCTATACATCCTAGGAGAAGATGAGGTAGGATCTTGATTCTCCTTAGGATCATCATTAAGAGGGAGACAATTAAGGGAATTCATATCATTTTCCTCTAATTCCTCATCACTAGAAGGAATACCAATTAGAGGTAATGCATCAATAATGTTATCTTCTTTCTCTAAAATGTCCACATAAGGGGAGTTAGTTTTATAAAAAGAGTCATCATCATGTATGAATATGTCATCCATTGATAAATCATTATCCTGTATCACAACATCTTCACAAGGAGGAGATAAATCAATGTCTTTATCCAAGGGTTCATCCCAAAAGGTAGAATCACCCATAATGGCTTCATGAGGAAGAGAGTAATCAACATCCAAATCCAAAGGTTCATCCAAAATAGGAGGATTATCATCCCTATCAATAAAGCACACTGTAGGAGCATCTAAAGCTTTATCTCTAAAGGGGAAAGAATTGTATTCTAAAGTAGGCTCATAGAAAAGACATATATTAGGAGAATAATTAACATCAATCCTTAACTCATATCCATGGAGGGAAATATTAATGTCATCTTCTTGCTCTAATATATCCTTACAAGGTAATACAAGAGAGGGAAAAGAAACATCACACAGTAAATGAAGTCTTTCTAGGTGTATCAATGTTGCAAATAATGGAACATGAAGGCAACCATGCACACACCCTATAGGAAAGGTAAATTGAAGAAGTTGTGGAGGAGGATGAAATAGGAATAAGATCCATGGAGATCTCATTCAAACCATTTTAAATCTCACTTCCATGTACCTCATTAAGGGATCTATTCTCTTGTACAATAAAATCTTCATCAAAGTATTCAAAACAAGAGTCATACATGTTGAACACACAATAAAATTACAAGCATGTAAATGTTTTTGTGTTTTTAAAGAAATTTTATAATTTATATGTGTTTTTGGAATATAAATGCAAGAGAATAAAATAAAACCTACTTCTATATGTATGAAAGATCTAATATGAAATTCAAATCTAACACCAAAAAGAAAGAGTTGTCTATCGCGGGTTCACCAAAATGTAACATCTAAAAGAGTTGCTCACATTGGGTTCATCAAAATGTAACATCTAAAATGTGAGTATTTATGAAAGTGGATCATTTAACATAAAATAAAATACATTTGAATATGTTATGGGGGTAAATGAGATGCTATCCTTATATCCTTAGATGTGCAAATGAAATATCCAAGTTGATTAACCCAAAAGGAAGGATCAATGCATAAATGAATCAATCATTAGGAAACAAGAATAAGGAAGGAAGATCTAAGTACCCGGTTTATTGATTTGATTAATTTGAATGTGTATTAGATTTATATTGATTGGAAACCTTAATTGAATTGAATATGAGAAATTTACTAACCTTGAAATTTTGCAGATCCAAAGAATGTTGTTTTCTGAAGCCTATGTTGAGTTTTTGGAAAATCTAAGACCAAAACTGGAATAGAAACGCAGAGAGGGACAAAACCCAGAAATATTTTTCTGTTATGAGACTGTTCCAATTTGTACCCTCAAGTCAATGTCACCATTTTCCAATATTTCTCATTGTGCCCTATGTAACAATTGACCTAAAAAGTCTCAGATTGAAATTCTATTTTTGGATCCCAAAAGTTTGCTAAAAAGGGTATCTGAATCTCCATCCCGATCTATACCTGCAAGAAAAAAATGTTTGTTTGTTGGGGGGAGGGTTTTTCCATAGTCAAACCCTAATTTAGGAATTAACTTTGAAATCAATAATGAAATAAAGAATGATATCAAGTAGTAGAAGTAAATCTACTAATGAAGCTATGATATTCAATAGATATGCAAGTTTATTTTGAATGTAAACAAGTATGTAAATATGAAAGCTTAGACTCAATTAGAAAACACAAAACTCCATGATTTTATGCTTGGAATCCACCTTGAAGGGAGAATTAATAAGTCTTGAGGATGCACAAAGGATCTTGAAGGAAGATCACACCACCATGATGGCTAGATCTAGGGTTTTGAATGATGAATCTTGAATTCTTGAACCAAATCCCTTCAAAGGTTTGAAATCTTGACTCCTTGATCTTCAATAGAGATCTTGAATGCTTGGGAGGAAGACATGAACACCTTGAGAGCTTGAAAACATGTAGAAAAATGGATGCTTGAACTTTTTTCTTGATGACCTCTTATAACTTAATTGATGGTTATCTTGGTTAGAGAAAATGAGAGGAGAAAACTTCCTTTTGTATGAAACTAGGGAAAAATATTATAGAGAGGTATACATAGGAGAATTAAATATTTATTGGACCCATTCCCCTAGAATAGGACCTATGTTAAATATAATTTAGTATTTATCGCTTCGAAACCCAAAACAGCCAACCCGAAAGAGGAAAAATGAATTTTTGATGACCTTTGGCAACCGACAAGCTTCTAGATTTGGAGGGGGGACCCAGGCCAAGGTCAAGGTCATCCTTAACCTAGGAAAATGTCAAGGTTGTCCTTGACCTAGGTCAAGGTTGAGTTTGACCTTGACCTAGGGGGTCAAGACTCCTAGAAAATATGCCTGTTGGGATGGGAGGTGTCTGGAGAGGCCCAATCAGGGTCCTAAATAGACACAGAAGCAAGAGAAGATGCAAAAAAATGGGACACTATGATGGTGGTAAACAACATCCCACAAGGATGGCTAATCATTGTTACCATGGAAGTACTTCCATTTTAAGATGATACAATAAGTATATAGAGTAAAAAGGGTGGCGATCGAGAGTTGAACACTCGACCTCTCAAGCCGCCCCTTTTTCCTACCTACCTACCCACCCCCCTCTAACCATTTAGTCTAATTATTTTCTTCGATTTATGTGTTAGAGAAAATTATATTATATCATCACTTTTACATTATGTGCTACTAAAATATTTTACATTAGGATGAGATTTTGACTTTCATAAAACATAATACCTTTCTTTTAGCATTATTTTAATTTTCCCTAAAATTACTAAAAAGAAATATCATAATAGGGTAAATCATTTTGAAATGTGTTATTGTATTTATTTTTTTTGAATTATTTGAATATTGCTGAAAATAAAATCATTTAATATTTTTGGCATGAATTTAGGTTTTCAAAATATTTAAATACGATATTTCACATTACCCTATAGTAATTTTTGAGATCAATTATTAAGGTGAATAAATATGATTGTGTTTCCTTTTCTTATTTAACCTTGAAATGTATCCTTTTCAACTTGGTTATTTTGAACATATTTATTAAGGTAAATTACATAATTTTAGGGTTACCTTTAAAAGTTATCTTCTTTGTCAATATTAATAATATTACCCTATGTAAATTATTTGAATTATCATTTTAGGGTAAATATTGCCTTTTTATTTTCTAGGGTGAATTATAATGTTTATAATTATTGTACCCTAGATTTTAGGAACACGTTTATCTATATGAGGCAAATATTATTTCACATTTTGAAAGATATTTTATGAGGGAAATGTATTATGTTTTAAATCTGAAAATCAAAATTCAATTAAAACATAAGATTATATGTTGTTGTGAGCTTTGGTAATTGAAAAGACGGTGCCTTTGATAAATAACTTTAAATCTTATTTGTACTTCACTTATTTTATCAAAGGACATTTATATGCATTACAACAAATGTTCTTATGTTATGGCTTTCTTGGTGATTTATCCTGATATGTTATTAATTATTACAATTAATAATATTTAATATAGGGATCATTTTAGTGATTTGAGAACATTATTAATAATGAGCCCTAAATTGAAATTTATTAACGGTTATCTAATCTTGGATTTGGTGTGCAGGAGTCTTATATCACAAACATAAGATGATAACCGAGCAAATTATTCAAAGATTTGACAAACACATATTTGAATATTTGTGAATACGGAAAATGTTTTGTTCCCTTAAGCCATATATATGGTTAAATTATTGTAATTATTTGGGGGTATTTTTTGGGATTAGGTATTTATGAAAGGGTATGTCCTTTCACGGGAAACTTTTGAAATAGATATTAATATTAGGTCATTTAAAATTGAAACATTAGAACAAAATTTTTGGGGAAAGACTCTATGAAGAAATTGAACTCACTACTTTAATGTCGAATTCTAATGTACCAATTTTCAATTAATCAATAAAAGATAAGTGCCTTCTCTTATTTGCTTGATGTTATAAGTTTCATTGTTTCCAGTTAGTCTTTAGATTTATCTAGCAATAGATTATTTCATTGTGTTATATTCTCTTGATTTCATAATTCTATTTTAGTTTGAAGTTTGAATAATCAGTAGAAGGTTGTATTTATTCCACTTTCTTCTATTCATTTGGTCTCTATAATTGAGTTAAATTCAATTGAACTAACTTTAAATTTTAAAATTGAATCATATCTGAAGTAGAAGCTTTTGGATTGATGGTCTTTTTTTGTCTATAACAAGTTATTATAAAATCATCTCTGAATTGTACATAGGACTCGAAGCATTTGTGAATCTTTAGCCCAAGCATTAATTAGGTACTGGTCTTATTATTTGTTAACATTGTTGTTTCAACACTATATTTAAAAGTTTATTAATACTAAATCCATTCTTGTATTACTATACTGTTTATATGTTTTTGATAATTATATCTTATTGTAATTTCACATATTTATTATTATTGATATTTTAAATCAAATTGCATGATTTAGATTAATTTATAGTTTTAGATTTGGGCCTACCAGCCCTGCTTTACTAACCTAAATTGTATGGATTCAAATCACAATTAAAGTCAAATTTGTTAGTTGGTGAAAGCGATCGGATATTAGATCCATCATTTTTGAGCCCCAACAATTGGCGACTCTAGTGGGGACTTATTTGTAAAAGACATTTTCAGGATCTCTGGTTATGATTATAAATCGTGACATTTTGGCAGGACTTTACTATGAAGTAAGAGCTTAGAACAGTTATATACTTTCACAAAAAAAAATGGTGGCAACTCTACAAACTAGTTTCAATAAGAATTGAAAAGTGATAACATCCATTTGGGGAAAAAGGTCTCTGCACAAAGAAACAGACAACCATACTGAATTAGGTTTCAAGACTCGGCTGGGGAAAATCAAAATTCTAGATCCAGAGATGACACCTATGGGTTTTAAACAATCGCCAGATAGAGAATATGAGAATGAAGATCCTCAGCATAGGAAAAGTAATCAAAGCAGTGATGAAGATAATAGAAATCCTTTCTATTCAAACACCAATTAGTATAATTACCAAAGTGAGGAGGAAGATAACGAGGTTGATATCCGAATACAACAAGCAATCTTAAACTTTGCTGAACTTATACCAGGTAAGAAAAGACTCATGAAGAACTTTAGAAATCAGCCAATTGACATTCTGGAGCATTTCAGACTGTGTAAAGATGAAATTGTTACTCCGCCAAAAAGTATAAAAGGATCAGAACAAGCCAGTGAAGGAGAAAGATATTGGAGAGAAGGAACAAAACATAATAATAAGAAATTAAAACATACTCCTCTACATAAGAAGGATGTTGAGAATGTGTTAAAAAATACACATGATAACCCATTATTTGATGGTGGAGTAAGTTGCAAATTACAACAGAATAATGATAGAAGAACTCATTTCTTTATACAAAAAAACTGTTTACTACCTCACAAAAATCATATGCAAACAGGATACTCACAACAGTATGGGAGCTACCCACAAGGTGAGAAAGGAGGATGTAATCATTTTGATGCACAACATTCTGAAGACCATACGCAGCCCAAAAATGATATCAAAGATTATCCTTAGCAACACAAACAGGCCACGCAACATGTACATTATTCTACGCAGCCCATTGAAGATCATGCGTAGAACAAAAGAAATCCCCAGTAGCACAAAATGAATACGAAACAATGTTGTTATCCAATGCAGGATCATGAAGTCTACACACAAGAGGAAGTGGGAAGTTATAATGATTGTACGCATGTCCAATGGGATTATCCCACGCAGTTGTTGGAGATTTGATTCTGAACAGTTGATTGATTGTATGTTTGTCATTGATGACAACATATAATACACAACAACACTTCTATATGTAATTATCCATATGATGAAATGAAGACTTGCATGGATAGATACATGTTTTTGACATGTTTATTATGCTATGTTCATACACACAGACCTAGATATGATGTTTCAGTAAATATATGTAATTCTGTTATTGATGGTTACAGTTTTGGAGGAATAACAGTTTAAGGCCGACATATGTAACGTGTTTATTGAGTCATGCCTATCTTTAGGATATGCGTGTGTATATTCATGTTGAGTTATGAGTTTTTGATATTAATTGAAAGGTGCCAAATGTATTTCAAGAAGATTGCAAAGTTATGGTTAATTTGGTGAAGCCAACTTAGTGAAGGTACGCGTCTATTTAGTTAGTACTTGCACGGTTGTAATTATTATTGCGCGCTTAGTAGAGCCAACAAGGATGTTAAGAAGAGTTGTCCTATAGTTCCCATGATCTCATACTTGGTGTATATACTTATAGAAGGTCATTTGTGATAAGAAGAGTTGCGAAAGCCAGAGATAAGAAAAGTAGAGCAGAGTGTTTAAGCAGCAGAGCTATATTTATCATATGTTGATAATATAGATATTGAAGTTGAAGCTTTTAGAATACAGATAATATTTTTGTAGTGCTTTACAAGAGGTTAAAGCATCGGTGCACAAAAGGAACTGATCAGACAAGCAGTGTCACAAACAACAGTTCACCTTGTTGATATAGTGTGTATCAAATAACCAGAAGGTTGTAGCCTTCACCACTTGGATAGTGAGTCCACCACCTCTAATAGGGTTATTGTAAAAGACTCCTAACAAGGTTCAACCCTTAACCAGGTCACTATACTACTGCATTGTAATGAACAACTCCTAACAGGGTTGGAAGATCTTTTAACAGGGATCACTATAAACAATATAGTTCTTTGTGGGTACTAATTCCCACCAGGGTTTTTACCATTTGGTTTCCCCATAACCAAATTGATGTGTTGTGTAATGTGTTATCTAAATGTGCATTTACTTTATATCAATCTAGATTAATAAGTTTAAGATAAAGATCAAGTTGTTGATAACTGATTCACCCCCCCCTCTCAGTTATCCTTGAAGTATTCTAACAGCAGCACCATGGGTATCACATGCAACAACAACACATTGATTACAAACTCAAGAAAGGTGAGAAAAAGAGTATAAAAGACCCCACACAACCCTCCTATTATGTTATGAAGAAATATGAAGGTTGTACGCAAGGAGAAATAAGAAATAATAGCTGTGCACGGGCCTAGAGGGAGATCACATAGCAGTGTGATAAGTTAACACAACATCATGGTGAATATAAGTATCATGCGCAACAAATTATTACAAAATATTTGGAAGGGGGACCCAAGTCAAGGTTGAGGTCATCCTTAACCTAGGACAAGGTCGAGGTCATCCTTAACCTAGGTGAAGGTCAAGGTCAACCTTCACCCAAGGGATCAAGACCCCTAGAAATTATGCCAGTTGGGATGGGAGGTGTTTGAAGAGGCCCAATTAGGGTCCTAAATAGACACAGAAGCAAGAGAGGATGTAGAAATAAGGAGACACTATGATGGTGGTCAAAAACATCCCACAAGGATGGCTAAATGTTGTTACCATGGAAGTGCTTCCATTTTAAGATGATACAATAAGTATATAGAGTAAAAAGGGTGGCCATCAGGAGTTGAACACTCGACCTCTCAAGCCACCCCTTTTTCCTACCCACCTACCCACCCCCCTCTAACCATTTAGTCTAAATATTTTCTTCTATTTATGTGTTAGAGAAAATTATATTATCTCATCACTTTTATATTATGTGCTACTAAAATATTTTACATTAGGATGAGATTTTGACTTTCATAAAACATAATACCTTTCTTTTAGCATTATTTTAATTTTCTCTAAAATTACTAAAATGAAATATTATAATAGGGTAAATCATTTTAAAATGTGTTATTGTATTTATTTGTTTTGAATTATTTGAATATTGCTGAAAATAAAATCATTTAATATTTTGGGCACGAATTTAGGTTTTCAAAATATTTAAATACGATATTTCACATTACCTTATAGTAATTTTTTAGATCAATTATTAAGGTGAATAAATATGATTGTGTTTCCTTTTCTTATTTAAGCTTGAAACATATCCTTTTCACCTTGGTTATTTTGAAAATATTTACGAAGGTAAAATACATAATTTTAGGGTTACCTTTAAAAGTTATCTTCTTTTTCAATATTAATAATATTACCCTATGTAAATTATTTGAATTATCATTTTAGGGTAAATATTGCCTTTTTATTTTCTAGGGTGAATTGTAATGTTTATAATTATTGTACCCTAGATTTTAGGAACATGTTTATCTATATGAGGAAAATACTATTTCACATTTTGAAAGATATTTTATGAAGGAAATGTATTATGTTTTAAATTTGAAAATCAAAATTCAATTAAAACATAAGATTATATGTTGTTGTGAGCTTTGGTAATTGAAAAGAGGGTGCCTTTGATAAATAAATTTAAATCTTATTTGTACTTCACTTATTTTATCAAAGGACATTTATATGCATTACAACAAATGTTCTTATGTTATGGCTTTCTTGGTGATTTATCTTGATATGTTATTAATTATTACAATTAATAATATTTAATATAGGGATCATTTTAGTAATTTGAGAAAATTATTAATAATGAGCCCTAAATTGAAATTTATTAAAGGTTATTTAATTTTGGATTTGGTGTGCAGGAGTCTTATATCACAAATAGAAGATGATAACCAAGCAACTTATCCAAAGATTTGACAAACACATATTTGAATATTTGTGAATATGGGAAATGTTTTGTTCCCTTAAACCATATATATGGTTAAATTATTGTAATTATTTGGGGGTATTTTTTGGGATTAGGTATTTATGAAAGGGTATGTCCTTTCATGGGGAAATTTTGAAATAGATATAAATATTAGGTCATTTAACTTTCAAACATTAGAATGAAATTTTTGGGGAAAGACTCTATGAAGAAATTGAACTCACTACTGCAATGTCAAATTCTGATGTACCGATTTTCAATTAATCAATAAAAGATAAGTGCCTTCTCTTATTTGCTTGATGTTATAAGTTTTATTGTTTCTAGTTAGTCTTCAGATTTATCTAGAAAGAGATTATTTCACTATGTTATATTCTCTTGATTTCATAATTCTATTTTAGTTTAAAGTTTGAATAATCAGTAGAAGGTTGTATTTATTGCACTTTCTTCTGTTCAATTGGTCTCTGTAATTGAGTTAAATTCAATTGAACTAACTTTAAATTTTAAAATTGAATCATATCTCAATTAGAAGCCTGTGGATTGATGGTCTTGTTCTTTTTGCAACAAGTTATTATAAAATCGTCTCTAAATTGTACATAGGACTGGAAGCATCTGTTACTCTTTAGCCCAAGAATTAATTAGGCACTGGTCTGATTATTTTTTAACATTGTTGTTTCAGCGCTATATTTAAAATTTTATTAATACTAAATCCATTCTTATATCACTATACTGTTTATATGTTTTTGATAATTATATCTTATTGTAATTTCACATATTGATTATTATTGATCTTTTAAAGAAAATTGCATGATTTAGATTAATTTATAGTTTTAGATTTGGGCCTACCAGCCCTGGTTTACTAACCTAAATTGTAGGGATTCAAATTATAATTGAAGTTGAATTCGTTAGTTGGTGAAAGAGATCGGATATCAGATCCATCATTTTTGAGCCCCAACAATTGGTGACTCTACTAGGGACTTATTTGTAAAATACATTTTCAGGATCTCTGGTTATGATTATAAATTGTGACATTTTGGTAGGACTTTACTGGGAAGTAAGAGCTCAGAAAATTTATATACTTCCACACAAAAGTGTGGTGGTGACTCTACCAATTAGTTTCAATAAGAATTGAAAAATGATAACATCCATGTGGTGAAGAAGGTCTCTGCACAAAGCAACAGACAACCATATTGAATTAGGTTTCAAGACTCGGCCAAGGAAACTCAAAAATCCAGATCCAGAGATGACACCTATGGGTTTTAAACAATCACCGGACAGACAATATGAGAATGAAGATCATCAGCATAATAGATGTAAATAAAGTAGTGATGAAGATAATAGAAATCCTTTCTATTCAAACACCAATCAGTACAATTACCAAAGTGAGGAGGAAGATGACAAGGTTGATATCCGAATAGAACAAGTGATCCAAAACTTTTCTGAACTTATACCAGATAAGAAAAGACTCACGAAGAACATTAGAAAGTAGTCAATTGACATTCTAGAGCATTTCAGACTGCATAAAGATGAAATCGTTACTCCGCCTAAAATTATAAAAGGGTCAGAACAAGCCAGTGAAGGAGATAGAGATTGGAGAGAAGGAACAAAATAGAATAATAAGACATTAAAATATACTCCACATAAGAAGGATGCTGAGCATGTTTTAAAAAATACACATGATAACCCATTATTTGATGGTGGAGTAAGTTGCAAATTATAGCAGAATAATGATAGAATAACTCATTGCTTTGAACAACAAAATTGTTTACTACCTCACAAAAATCATATGCAAAGAGGATACTCGCAGCAGTATGGGAGCTGTGTGCAAGGTGAGCAAGGAGGACGTAATAGTTTTGATGCGCAACATTTTGAAGACCATGTGCAGCCCCAAAATGATATCAAATATTATCCTCAGTAACACAAAAAGGCTACACAAGATGTACATTATTCTATGTAGCCCATTGAAGACCATGCACAGAACCAAAGAAATCCCCAGCAACAAAAAATGAATGCATAGCAATGTTGTTATCCAACGGACCATCATGAAGTCTACACACAAGAGGAAGTGGGAAGTTATAATGATTGCACATGTGTCCAAGAGGATTATCCCATGCAGCACCATGGGTATCATGTGCAACAGTAGCATCTTGATTATAGACTCACACAAAGTGAGAAAAAGAGTCTAAAAGACCCCACGCAACCCTCCTATTATGTTACGAAGTAACATGGAGGCTGCACACAAGGAGAAATAAGAAATAATAATTGCACATGGGCCTAGAGGGAGTTCATATAGAAGTGTGATAAGTTAACACAACAACATGGTGAATATAAGTATCATGTGCAACAAATTATTACAGAAGATAGTGGAAACAATATGCGCAGTGGTAAGGGTGACAGAGTAGAACAATTGAATAATTAGAGGCAAAGAGATGTCGATCACATTCCGTGTAATGCTCAGACTGATCCCTTATTTTTTTGGAGGGCACATGTAAGCCAAAAATGCTATCAGGCACATAGTCACGCACAACATATAAATCACCAGTAGCATCAAAATGAAAACCATTTGTAGTGCACACAGGGGGAGTTCAGTGATATATGTGATCAATATGACCAGCGAGATAATCTGAAATTCAATAATGGTAATCAATGAAAGGATGGTGGAAGTCATTAGCAATTTAATCAGAACCATCAGAACAACCAAAATGAATATTGGGAAAATAATCAAGGTGGTCAGTGAATGGCGAATCAAAGAAATCAATATCAGAGAAATAATAATAATTGTCAGAATGGAGGTATCCAAATGTATAATCAGATCAGAAATCAAGTAAATTTCAGAACTCACTTGGTAAATGAAAGGTATTGACAATTAGATTTATTTGGTATTGTTTTTTATCCTGGCAGCATATCTAAAGATCTAAAATCTACAATTCTAAAATTCACTGGTGATGGGTTACAATCTACAGAACAACATGTTATTAATATAAAAAATGTCATAGATGAATTTTAAGTAAATTATGAAGATGTGATAATGAAGGTTTTTGTGGAGTCTCTTAAGGATGATGCAAATGAGTGGTATATAAATTTACAAGATAGATCTATTGATTATTGGCAAAGTTTTGTGAATCAATTTTTGGAAGAATTTGGGGATCATAATGATCCATCTTTTGCTTCTCGTGAGTTGACTTTTATAAAGAAAAATAAAAATGAAAGTATAAAGGAATTCAATAACAGGTTTAATATGGTGTTAAATAACATCCCAAAAGATATTTGGCATGTTGATTCTTTTTTTATAACTTTTTACTTGGCATCTTTTGATACAAAGACACACTACGAGGTAAGATCTCGTAACCACAAAACACTGCATCAGGTTTTAAAAATTGTATTAACCATCAAAAGTAATAGGATAGCTACTGGAATAGTGGATAAAAGAAATGATACTAAACTTTTGGAGCCTAAAGTCCTAAAACAAATCCAAGAGGTGGACAAAATGGATGAGTTAATAAGTTTGGTTAAGAATATGCAATCAAATAAAGTCTATTTCCAATCAAATAAAAATGAGAGACCTTTTGGGAAGAGTGATAGATATAGGCTGCAAGGTATGCCCTATCACATTGAATGGAAGATGGAAAACTAGTAAAGAAGCCAATGGACACCACTAACCCATTGAAGAGAAATAACCACTTTGTTGATAATGAGTCTTGGTGTAATATTGCAGATTGCCTCACCCTCAAGAGCAGTATCTTATAGCACAAAATATAATATAACAAGATGATCAGAAAAGTGAGGAAAGGCCTATGATAAATTCCTTGTCATCCAACCCATTTTGGGCAAAGGATGGTGATGATTCTGAAGAAGATTATGTGCCAAATGAAGATTATAGGAAAATGGGGTATCAAGATTCTCAACAAGTTTTTTTAGATGATGATGAGAGTATTGAAATAAGAGGGAAGAATTAATAAGAAAGAGAGGCATATAAAATAGCAACATTGGAACAAGCCCGTAGCACATATTGCTTAAGAAACTGAACAGTGAACCCAAATCAAGGGCAAGCATCAGGGATATTCAAGGTTGAAACAAAGGCTAAAAAGAAGAATGAAGAAAGGCTACAGACACAAGACGGACTAGTGGATTCCTCATAGATCATAAAGCCATCAGATAACCGAAACCATGCTAAACAAGTTTCTAATACATTCATGTCTCAAGCTTTGGCTCAGGTAAAAATTTATGTCCCCTTACTTGAACTTATGAAATTTCCTGATTATAAAAATGAGACTATTAAATTCTTAATAGATGTTAAGGACACTAGGGAAGAAAGTAAGAAGAAACAAGAGAACCATGAACCACCATTCATATATTTAGGAACTGCTGTTAATAGAGATTCTTCTCAAGTTGATCCATTGTTTCTAACTTTGATGATAAATAATAAGTTGGTAATAAATTGTATGATTGATTTAGGGGCAGCAGTAAACATCATGCCGCATTAAGTTATGAAAGGTTTAGGAATGAAAGTTGACACTACATATGGGAAATGTTATGCAATGGACAATAGATCTATCCCTGTTGTAGGAATAATGAAAGAATTTGAATTTAAATTTCCTGAATGTCCTAAAAAATCTTATAAATTTGATATTACTGTAGTAGAAGTTCCACCTAGTTATGGAATGTTGTTATCTAGAAAATGGTCTAATTTAGTAGGTAGTAATGTTCAATTGGATTTTTCTTACATTTCTATCTCAGTGAATGGAAAGAAAGTGAGAATTGATAGGGAACCAAGATCTGCTCATATTATTGAAGAAATTGATCTAAGCTTAGCCATATGCTTTTTCCACACTGACATGGACAACTTTAAGGTAATTATCCATAAAGATAGTATTCAAAATGTCAATCCTATTGAAATATATTCAAGAGAAAATAATGATATTATTTCAAAAATGTTTTTTGATGGTTCATGTTGTGAAGAGGGTAATGGGGTAGGAGTGGTTTTTGTTTCTCCAAATGGGAAATCTTTTAAATATTCTTTTTATTAGTATTTGAATGTACAAATAATGTTGCAGAGTATGAATCCCTCTTATTAGGTCTAAGAATAATAGAAAAGCATGGTATTATACTTTTATCTGTCTGTGGTGATTCTTAATTGATAATATCTCAAATTAGAAATAAGTTTATTACTAATAATTATAGACTAAAGAAGTATGGAAATGAGATTTGGGATTCCTTGTAGAATTTTGATTCTTTTTCTATAACTTGGGTGGAAAGGTCTGATAATATTCTTGCAAATTTTATTTCCAACCTAGCAGTTAAGCATAATGATATCCCTAAAGACATCACACAAGTAGAAATTAAGACAAGACCTGCAATTCCTGATAACATTCACAATTGGCAAGTTTTTGAGGATGATAGAGATATCATCAAATTCCTAACATGTTTAGAATAATATAAAGATCAGTTTATTGATTTGAATGCTCGTGTTGAAATAGTGGATGTGAAAGAAACTTTGTTTGGAGAAGAAGTGATCCAACTCAAAACTAACAAAATCCCAAAAGGTCTTGTAGCATTAGAGAAGATTTTTGATGTCAAGGATTCCAAGAAAGAAGTTAAAGTTGATAACAACCTTGTGAAGGAAGTGGAGAAAATAAATTTGGGAAATGAGCAAACACCTAGGGAAGTGTTTGTTGGTAAAAAATTGACTCCAAAAGTTAGAGAAGATATTATTGGTTTATTGAGAAATTATAGACATGTATTCGCTTGGTCTTATGATGACCTTAAGGCATACAGGGAATAATTGTTGCAACATGAAATACACTTAAAGACTGATGCAAAACCTTTTAGGAAAAGGCAAAGACCTATAAATCCAACTTTGGCTCCTAAAATGAAAGAGGAATTAATCAAGATGAGAGATGCGGGTATTATCAAACCAATAAGACATTCGACTTGGGTTTCAAACCTAGTCTCAGTCAAGAAAAAGAATAGAGATATTAGGCTCTGTGTAGATTTCAGAAATCTTAATATATCCTCACTAAAGGATAACTACGCTTTACCAAATATGGAGGCATTATTGCACAAAGTGACAGGAAATGAACTATTGTCAATGATGGATGGTTTTTCTGGATATAATCAAGTAAAGGTTAAGGAAGGGGAACAATATAAAACAACATTCACCACACTCTGGGGCACATATGTCTATGCTAGGATGCCATTCAGACTCACAAATGTTAGGGCTACATTTAAAAGGGCCATGGATGTGGATTTCAAGGAATTTATTGATGTCATTATGGTCATATATCAGGATGATCTTGTTAGCTCTTTTTGTTGCACCACAACCTTAAAATCATAGTATACTGATTATACTTTAATGCAAACTCCCTTTTGAAAAGAGAAAGGCTAATTGCTGAGGTATTTGATAACACTGGGGATACCTATTATCACCTCCTTCATTTTTGAGCTCCACAGACTCAGGCAGGTATTGCCTAGATAGTTCACTGTGTTTCAAGTAAACTTCAAATGGTGGATTGGGTCTTCACTGCTATGTTATTATATTTCTGATTATATCAATAAGATACCACTCTTCAAATGACTAGAAACAATCTGAAATAGAGCTTGACAAGGAATACAATGACTGTAATAACAAGTAACAGTGGCATAAGGATGTTTATCCTTCTTATTTTTCTGAGTTCAAACTCAAGGAAGGTTAACGTTTTGATTCACTCTCTAACGAATCAACAATATGAACTGTATTACTTTAACACAATCCTTCTTCAATAGATATGCACTTAGTAATAGAGATATACTTGAATATTTGTTTTATGCTTGATGATTGAATAAAAACTGAATAGTAAACCCTAACCAGTGCCTATCATTGGGAAAAGAGTCAATGAAAACATGAAACAATAGAGATAAACTAATGAAGATACTGTAGAGTGCCTTACAAACTACATGCAGTTGAGATAGAATGCCTGACAAACTATCCTCTCATATTCATACCACTGCATCAAATCCTTACAAAATGCTTTGCTATCTGAAATTGCTTATGAAACTTAGTCCTCTCCTTGAAAGGAACTCATAGGCAATTAGACACACTATCTTATAGTAGGTATGTTTTGAATTCCTTACAAACAAACCATACTAGAGCACAAATAGAGTATAAAGAGACAAGAAAATATGAAAGAGGAGAAAATACATTGTATTTCATTAACAAATTTTGTCATAACATATCCAGACAAGATGCTTGAAAGACTTAGACCAGAAGAGGAATTTACATCACAGTAATCTATTCAACATCAATGGGACCTGTTCTGAACTTCTGCAGGGAAAACCCCAAAATAGAGCAGAGGAGAGGAACCTTTACAACTGAGAAAAGATAGAAAGATATAGGAGAGCAGAAACCCTAGAAATCATGCCTGGTTAACACATGTTCTCTTTGAAAATATGATATGCACTTGTCTATCTTTTCTCCATAAAAACTTGAATTCCATCGGTGATAAAATCTAATTTATTTGTCTCTTCTATCTTCATTCCACCACTGCCTTTAAAATATGATATCTCTATTTCATTTTATCTGCCCAAAGTTTGTTTTATCAAAGAAATCTTATTCTATCTGGTATTTTTCCCTTTTTCCAACTAGTCTTTCAACAAATCTAACCTTACAATTTGATTTATTCATGAAAAATATCTTCTTGATCGAACCATTTTCCTGCAAATATGATTTCAAATGTCTGATGAAAAACCCTTTGGGAATGCAAATTTTGACAAGTTTTACAATAAAACATTTGCATTTTGTCTCATTCTCAAATCTGACTTCATTCCCATTAAAATATGATCTTCATTTTTTGAAAAGATACCCTCCAAATCTGATATTATTTGCATAAATCTGATTTCATCTCTCTATTCAAAAAAATCTCAAGGAATACATTTTCAAGTTTTTCAATATATTTCACCGATTATGCAAAAGACTACAAATTTTAAAATCATTTAAAATTTATCCTGTGTCTTGAAATTCTCAATTTTCTGCACTTCTGCCCAGACTTCACCAGAAATTGACATGTGGCATGCCCTGATTGGCTATTCTAAATTGATATGTAACTCACCTTTTAACTCTAGGTTCACCTTTTCTTCTTTTTTCTCCAAGTCTCTGAGAAATTTATCTAACCATGGTCTGATTTGGAGACATGGAGACTAGCATTAGTCTCATAGTCTTTGAATCAATTTTCATTTAAAATTTTCAATTGGTGACCATGCGAATGCCCTTAGTCTCACTATCTCTAAATCATTTTAACTCAAACACAAACCTTCTATGACCTGGTGACTAGCATCTGGTGGCTAAATTTCATCTAGCGACCATGCGACTGCTGGTTATCTCCTTGTCACGGTGGTTATCTTCTCCATCTAGCGACCTCGTGACTAACCGCTAGCGGTTAGTCACCAAGTCTCGGCAGCTATCTCTAGCATCTCCTGACTGTGTGACTCCATTTGGCGGTTAACTTGGTGGTTAGTCTCTAAGTCTCTGAATCCTGGCGGTTATCTCCAATCCTTCTCCCAACTTCACGATCAGATACCATGTGTCCATCTTTGCCATGTTATCACCACTATCTTAGCACCAACTGTTTTGCAAAATTTACTTATCTTTGAATTTTAGGCATAGAAATTGAGGTGTCGGTTGACTGGGTGCACGCGTGAATAGTCTCCTAATCGGCTTCACACTTCATATGTTTGAGCTTTGGTATTTAAACATTTTGAATTCCTTCGCAACATGAATGTGGGATAATATGTTTTATAGTTTCAAAGGCATTATTGAATTTGGGATAACCTCCAACACCATAGATCCCACCAAGAGCCTTTGCTCTCTCTTATTTTCTATGAAAGTTAGTGCTTTAGTATATAAATACTAAAAAATGCCACCGCACAAGCCATATGGGATAATCCATTTTCATATTTTTCAAGTTTTCTGAGAGCTTACTGTATAAACTGCTCACCAATGGTGTCATATCTTTGTAAATGGAGACCATGAACATCTTTTAATGGTTTGGGTGCCCCTCTTCATGGTTTTACATCTACAAATTTAACTTCAAAACTTCAAAAAAAGTCTCACCTCCATATCTGCGCAAACTCCTCTGTAATCTACTTTCCATCATTAGTGTAATCCCTCTGGCCATGGTTTTGTTGTTTAAAACTTTACTATTCCTCCACCTAGTACTGTGTATGGTATATGGAATTTGAATTTACTTGTTCAATACTTCCAGATTCCCCAAAAATTAACGCAAGAAATGGCATTTTGTTTGTAATTTATAATGTTTAAAATCTCTCATCCAAACTTTGCGCAATGTCTTATCCACTTTACTCATGCAATCCTCTTTTAAATTGCGCAATTTCTAAAGCAATATTGTCTTCTATTATCTTACCTACCATTTCCACATAAAATATACATTGCATAATTTAAAACCTTAATCTGTCCTCCTTAGAATAATAGCGCAGGAAATTATACTGATGCGTTTTGGTCTTAATACTCCACTTCCTTCTCAATATGTTGAGCAATGCTTCATTTAAAGTGTGGAATATTCCCTAATACATCTGCAAAAACATTCTATACCTTCCATAATGTCTAGCGCATACTTTCAAACAAATTAAAGTGCCTTGTCCATTGAATTTTCTTGGAACATTTCGCAGGATGTTGGCATTTCAACATTGAATTTTATGCATTTGGAAACATGCACCACTCCTCCCCAATATGTTGCGGAAGTTTTCTTCTTTCCTAGAATGTTTGCAAATTATATTTTTTAAATATTAGATTCACTCTAACATGTTTCTACATAGCCTCTGTGTAATAGAAGTCTTTGTCTTTTTTAATTTAAAACTTTCAAAACCAGAACTATCATTCCTTCATTGTCTGCGCAGATTCCTGGCAATGGTGAATTAAAAAATACTTTATTTTCCCTTCTCAATGATGCGCTGGAGTTCATCTTTGGTGTAAATATGCCAATTGGCTATGCAGCCTTTCAACCTCCATAGTATTTATCTTGTGGCTTCTGATATGTTATTTTTCATATTCTGTAGACCTCTGCTTGACTTTTAACCAATTTATATGCTTGTCAATGTTTCCATTTTTTTAGTGTGGGCTCATCCACCAAATGTTGTGCTGATCAATCGAGTAAGCTTCCAATCAATTTTGAAATTGCTATGTATATTGACCATATCCCCTTTGTTCATGCCTTAATGGATACTCATGTAGAATGGTGTGGTGATCCATTTAGAACATGGAAGATACCTGGAAAGTTATTCTGACATTGTAGCTGTAAGCTATCCTTATGAGAATACAACTGACATTGAAACACAATTCTGGCATGTGGACAATTCGAAAAAATGTTGAAAAGAAGATATCCCAATAGATGGCATTGATTGTTGTTTTGCATTATTTGAAGGCTTTCTTGCACCCAATGTCTCCTGTCTATACTTTCACATTTTAAATTTCAAACATAAAATGCAAACTGGTGGACTTCATAATCATTTTAACATTTACGCAGATTGATCACATAATACGGAAACTGGCCCTAGGAATGAGTTCTAAAAATTGACAACACAACATCTTGCAAGCATGGGAACTGGAAGACAAAACCTTATCCAGCATCTAAACAACTTTCATCAACCAGATTAGTCTGAAAAGATTCAGGCTTCAAGATAATAACATGCAAAGTGGGTGATTTCATGTATTCTGCAATTGAGAATTTTCAAACCCTACCAAAAGTGTCAATCGGAACAATACTGGATTGGTTTCTAAAGGGCCATTACTTGGAAAAGTAATTCAATCATCCATACTGAATATGCATGCAAAAGGGCATCTTCAGATTCATCATCCGGTGTAAGATGCAAATAATCAAACTTAGCGATTCAGAAAACTATGCAAGTGCAAATGTTGAAACAACATAAAACTCCTTCAGATCGACCATTGCAAAATCATTGAAACAAGGTCTGAAATTTTACCATTAGGTAAAATAGTACATTCATATGAAATAAGAAAGATTCCATGATAGGCTCCTTAAAATCTCATTCAGAAAGAAATTTATCATTTCCTTAAAATGACTTCTGAAAACTTGAATTTTGTTTTGCCCTGAAAACTGCATAAAACACCTTTGATACTGAATTCATAAGGTCATCAAAATGAACCTTCAGAATCTTGACCTCTGAACCTGGATTCAATGTCATATGTAGAATTTAAAACCTTAGTTACCTTGTTCTAAAAACAAACTTGTCAACTGATACAAATCTGCAAATGTTAGCATCTTAACACTTTTCTGAATTTTAATACAGTGAAAAAGTAGAAACTGAATCTGGAATTAGCATGGAGAAGCAATCAACCAAATTGGTCAAAGTTTGGGAATCTTTAGATGAGTTCACTCCTAGGTCTATAATGTAGATCAACTTTCAATTATGCCTGACCTTGAACCGGGTGAAAATAGGAAAAGCACAAAGTAGGTCACTTAATTCTGAATTCTACACATTCAATAAAACTTTAATAAATTGAAAATGGAAAGGCTCTGGAAAAGTGTTTAACTGGATTGGTAGGAAACTGAGACTCTTTAGGTGAGTACTCTATTATTTTTGAAACATGGGGGAACATTCAATTATGCAATGCATTCAACTGGATACAACTTACAGAAACTCAAAGTAGGCTATTCAACAATCTGGGCATAACAGAGAAACAGGACAGTTTTGCAAGACCAACTTTGGGGAAATTGAAAACTTATCAAACTGACTTGAAATGGCTTGCATTCTGAAAAATAGACTCTCTAATATACATGTAACATATTCCCAAAGTAGTGACTTATGAAACTCAAGAGGGTTCCAGATATTCAGAAGCAAACTAGGCCTTGGACAACAAAATGACACTTAGCAAAGAATGTAGATTTATGTAACCACCTCAAAATGACTACTCCCTAAACATGTCAGATTTGAACTTTAGGAGCTGGAACCCACATCATATATCAAATGAAAGACATTGAAGCCTCTTCCCAATTGGTACATCATGAAAATCAACAGGATATCTTTCACAAGCACTTTAACTAAGCCTTCTCACACAAATTTTCAGGGGTACTCACCTTTCCTTATTGAAAATTTTAACATGGTCACTCTAAATTTGTGCCAAATTTGGGAGTACCAATAGTGGATCTGACTGAGGATGATTAAATGCAAGTTTATACCAAGAACCATAGATCTCTGGAGTAGCAGACCACCCTAAAACATCAAATCAGATTTTCTCTTTTCTCTTTCCTCTTTTCACTGATATCTCTTCTCTGTTACATCTCTCAAAACTATTCTCTCCTCAAAAAAATGGGGAAACCTCTTACAGAAAGAACACACAACTGAAAGGGAAAATAACTATATAATATTTATATCATCTACAAGAGGCCCGAAGCCCTAAAACTGAGTTCAACTCTTACCTCTGTCAAACACAAAGCTCTCTGCCCCGTGTTTCAAAAATATGATAACAGTACCACTCTTATCTGTTTGATCCAATCCACTGTCATCATGTATCAACTCATCATATGACAAACAATCTGCAAATTCTTCATATGAGCTTCCATAAACATTAGGTAAATTGTCATCATAAAAATTTTGTGGCATATACATGTCACATTCATTAGATAAAAACAAACTTAGATATCTGCAACATTTATCATTTTTAATCTATAAACCACAACTTAAAAACTCACCATCCAACTGAAAGGAGGGATACTCAACCTCTGTTATATTTCTTGGATAGGCCTCATTAAATTCATTCACATCCATCACTTGCATATCATGCAAAGTCAAAGAAGACTCATCACTTTGTATATAATCAAACTTAGGACATGGAGAAATAACCTCTTCATCAAAAATAGGAGCACCTTGCACATCATAAATCCTCTTTCTAACAAGAAAGGCATCCTGCACCTTATCATCATCAAACAAACTCAAAGTAAAGTGGTGGGTGGGAGGGAAAATACCAGCACATTTAGTTTCTTCCTTTGAAACTTGAGCTACTAATTGACCACTACTTAATAGTTCAAAGGCAGACTTAGAATCAAGACAAGATTCAAAATCCACACTATTCTCTAAATTAGTACTCAACTCAATACTTGGAATTTCAATATCTGCTAAATCTGAAACCATACTAAAAACCTCATCATCTGATAAATCAAATTGACATCTGTTATAGCCTAATTAAAAAGGAGTGCAAGAAGAAATAGTATCCCATATGTCCAAATCAGAATGCACTGATTCACTTTCTTTGTCAAAATCAATATGTATTGGACATGAAAGTTCAAAGCTTCCATTTCCTAAATATCTGAGATACTCAAAAGATAAAATCTCTGCAGTTTTTTCACTGTGAAGGGAACAATAGTCATCTTCTTCATTTATCTCCATACTGTCTTCTTGCATGATGCTGAAATTTTCTTCTTTATTGGATTCTTGTAGAAAAAATACTGAAACCATATCATCTTGTGTAAAGTCCTCACTACAAACACTCATGTCTACATCATACTTGTCTTCTTGCTGGTTGCATATATCTTTCTCATTCTCTTGCTATTCATAAAGCTTTATATCAATATCATAATCAGAAATACCCTTACCAGCAGTAGACTCCTCATCATCACTAAACATATATTCATCTTTATCACTTTCAATATCATTAAATTTAGATTCACTGTCAGATTTATCATTAGATTCTTCAATAATCTTAGAAATTTCAGATTCATTATCATTGTTTTCAATATCAGATATATCTTTAGAAGAAGCATCCTCTAAACCCTTTATCCTTTCTACAACTTTCTAAATATACTCTGCCCTCTGATAAATTGGTAAATTTCATGTATGGGGAAAATAAAGCTCAACAAATAAATCTGCCCATACAAGATCCTGAGGACAAAAAATGATACAATAACCTTTTAGTTTATCAGCAAATATTATGTAAAAATCATATGATGACTCATCTTCTTCTCTTCTCATGTGTCCTTGAAAAAGTAGCACCACCTTTTCTTGGAGCCTTTGTCTCAACATATCTATCTCTACTTTGACAAGCTCATATTCTAATATAGGATTATTCAATTCAGATATGTCATGTTCATTACTGTGCTCTTTATCCTCATACTTCTCTACATCACTAAGCTGCTCAAAATCACTAAATCTTTTAATAAAACAAGCCTCTAATGCTTCCATGGATTCTATTGATCCATGAGGTAAATCCCTAAACCAGTCTCTTACAACATCAACTAAGGATATTACAAAAATTTTCATCAATATATCCTCATGTAAGATGTTATGACTGTCTACCAAGTCAGCAAAATTTTCTAAATGATCTTCAGCTGATTGTTCACCAAAACTAGTAAACTTTGGCAAACACTCCCTAACCTTTGATGAAATATGATTTGGATATCCAGGGATACCCTCAAAACTAATTGCCTGAAATAAATTACTACCCCTCCAATCACTAGATTGTGACATCTTAGTAGTCAAAAAGATTACAAACTATCTCTTTTTCCCTCTTAACTTAGTGCTGACCACTTAATAGGGAAAACTTATGTATAACTGATTTTCATGGAACAAAAGACTTATCCAATGAAAATTAAAATACCTGGAGTATGAAGAAGTTGCTGCAAACTATTTTTGAAGTCTCCTCCAAATCACCTTCAAAATTTTGTAGAGCCGCCACCTCTTTGCAGAGGAAAAGATTTGAATAGCTGAGAACTTCTTTCCAACTTTGACCTTCTTCAAATCAATAGTTTATACATCTCCAACATAGAGATTTTTTATGATTCCTCTAATCATAAGAGTCCAAAAATCTACTGTCCTTCTCACTGCAAGTCCACTTTTCTTTTTTGTAGTCTTTCTTCAAATATGCACACTGGTGCAAATCAGAGCACAGAGTCGCCACTCACTAGTAGTGAGATTGTTTGAATATAACTTTGAGGAACTTGGACTCGCAAATACTGTGCAATGACAGACAGACAAGCTTGACTCACTTTACAAAAGCTTGAGGAATATGTTTTTACAAACAATGACTCTATAACCAGACTCTGGGATATTTCAGCAAAGAAGGGCTATAACTTACTTATACTGACTTAATCACTTTTATTCCCCAGTAGAGTTTCCAATTTGTTAGCTCTTTTTCTTGCACCACAACCTTAAAATGATAGTATACTAATTATACTTGAATGTAAACTCCCCTTTAACAAGAGAAAGGCTAATTGCTGAGGTATTTGATAACACTAGGGATACCTATTATTACCTCCTTCAGTTTTGAGATCCACAGACTCAGGCATGTATTGCCTAGATAGTTCACTGTGTTTCAAGTAAACTTCAAATGGTGGATTGGGTCTTCACTGCTATGTTATTATATTTCTGATTATATCAATAAGATACCACTCTTCAAATGACTAGAAACAATCTGAAACAGAGCTTGACAGGGAATACTATGATTGTAATAACAAATAACAGTGGCATAAGGATGTTTATCCTTCTTTTTTTGAGTTCAAACTCGAGGAAGGTTAACCTTTTGATTCACTCTCTAAGGAATCAGCAATATGAACTGTATTACTTTTACACAATCCTTTTTCAATAGATATGAACTTAGTAATAGAGATATAATTGAATATTTGTTTTATGCTTGATGATTGAATAAAAACTAAATAGTAAACCCTAACCAATGCCTCTCCTTGGGCAAAGAGTCAATGAAAACATGAAACAATAGAGATAAACTAATGAAGATACTATAGAGTGCCTTACAAACTACATGCAGTTGAGATAGAATGCCTGACAAACTATCGTCTCATATTCATACCACTGCATCAAATCCTTACAAAATGCTTTTCTCTCTAAAATTTCTTATGAAACTTAGTCCTCTCCTTGAAAGGAACTCATAAACAATTAGACACACTATCTTATAGTAGGTATGTTTTGAATGCCTTACAAACAAACCATACTAGAGCACAAACAGAGTATAAAGAGACAAGAAAATATGAAAGAGGAGAAAATACACTGTATTTCATTAACAAATTTTGTCATAACATATCCATACAAGAAGCTTAAAAGGCTGAGACCAGAAGAGGAATTTACATCACAGTAATCTATTCAACATCAATGGGACCTGGTCTGAACTTCTGCAGGGAAAACCCCAAAATAGAGTAGAGGAGAGGAACCTTTACAACTGAGAAAAGATAGAAAGATATAGGAGAGAAGAAACCCTAGAAATCATTCCTAGTTAACACATGTTCTCTTTGAAAATCTGATATGCACTTGTCTGTCTTTTCTCCATAAAAACTTGAATTCCATCGGTGATAAAATCTGATTTATTTGTCTCTTCTATCTTCACTCTGCCACTGTCTTTAAAATATGATATCTCTGTTTCATTTTATCTGCCAAAAGTTTGTTTTATAAAAGAAATCTGATGCTATCCGGTATTTGTCCCCTTTTCCAACTAGTCTTTCAACAAATCTAACCTTACAATCTGATTTATTCATGAAAAATATCTTCCAGATCGGACCATTTTCCTACAAATCTGATTTCAAATGTCTGATGAAAAACCCTTCAGGAATGCAAATTTTGACAAGTTTTACAATAAAACATTTGCATTTTGTCTCATTCTCAAATCTGACTTCATTCCCATTAAAATATGATCTTCATTTTTTGAAAAGATACCCTCCAAATCTGATATTATTTGCATAAATCTAATTTCATCTCTCTGTTCAAAAAAATCTCCGGGAATACATTTTCAAGTTTTGCAATATATTGCACCGATTATGCAAAAGACTATACAAATTTTAAAATCATTTAAATTTTATCCCGTGTCTTGAAATTCTCAAATTTTTGCACTTTTTCCTAGACTTCACCAGAAATTGACATGTGGCATGCCCTGATTGGCTATTCTAAACTGATATGTAACTCACCTTTTAACCCTAGGTTCACCTTTTCTTCTTTGTCTCCAAGTCTTTGAGAAATTCATCTAACCATGGTCTGATTTGGAGACATGGAGACTAGCATCAATCTCATAGTCTCTGAATCAATTTTCATTTAACATTTTCAACTAGCAACCACGCGACTGCCCTTAGTCTCATTGTCTCTAAATCATTTTAACTCAAACACAAACCTTCTGTGACCTGGTGACTAGCATCTAGCAGCTAACTTTCATCCGGCGACCACGCGACTGTGGGTTATCTCCTTGTTGTGGTGGTTATCTTCTCCATCTGGTGACCTCATGACTAACCACTAGTGGTCAATTGCCAAGTCTCATCGACTATCTCTAGCATCTCCCGACTCTGCAACTGTATCTGGCAGTTAACTTGGTGATTAGTCTCTAAGTCTCTAAATCCTAGCGGTTATCTCCAATCCTTCTCTCGACTTCCTGACCGGATGCCATGTGTCCATCTTTGTCACATCATCACTGCCATCTCAGCACCAACTGTTCTGCAAAATTTACTTATCTTCAAATTATGGGTGCAAAAATCGAGGCATTGGTTGACTGGTGCACACATGAATAGTCTCCTCATTGGCTTCACACTTCATATCTTTGAGCTTTGGTATTTAAACATTTTGAATTCCTTCGTAGCATGAATGTGGGATAATATGTTTTATAGTTTCAAAGGCATTTTCAAATTTGGGCTCAAAATATTGGGTTCCACCTTGTATTTCAACCTCCAGCACCATAGATCCTACCAAGAGCCTCTGCTCTCTCTTATTTGCTATGAAAGTTAGTGCTTTAGTATATAAATACAAAAAATCGCCACCGCACAAGCCATATGGGATAATCCATTTTCATATTTTTCAAGTTTTCTGAGAGCTTCCTGTATAAAGTGCTCACCAATGGTGTCATATCTTTGTAAATGGAGACCGTGAACATCTTTTAATGGTTTGGGCACCCCTCTTTATGGTTTTACATCTGCAAATTTAACTTCAAAACTTCAAAAAAATTCTCACCTCCATATCTGCGCAAACTCCTCTATAATCTGCTTTCCATCATTAGTGTAATCCCTCTGGCCATGGTTTTGTTGTTTAAAACTTTTACTATTCCTCCACCTATTATTGCGTATGGTATATGGCATTTGAATTTACTTTTTCAATGCTTCCAGATTCACCAAAAACTAACGCATGAACTGGCATTTTGTTTGTAATTTATAATGTTTAAAATCTCTCATCCAAACTTTGCGCAATGTCTTATCCACTTTACTCATGCAATCCTCTTTTAAATTGTGCAATTTCTAAAGAAATATTGTCTTCTATTACCTTACATGTCATTCCCACATAAAATATACATTCCATACTTTCAAACCTTAATATGTCCTCCTTAGAATAATAACGTAGGAAATTATGCTGATGCGTTTTGGTCTTAATACTCCAGTTCCTTCTCAATATGTTGCACAATGCTTCATTTAAAGTGTGCAATATTCCCTAATACATCTACAAAAACATTCTCTACCTTCCATAATGTCCAACGCATAATTTCAAACAAATTAAAGTGCCTTGTCCATTGAATTTTCTTGGAACATTTCGTAGGCTCTTGGCATTTCAACATTGATTTTTATGCATTTGGAAACATGCATATTGACCATATCCCCTTTGTTCAAGCCTTAATGTATGCTCATGTAGAATGGTTTGGTCATCCGTTTAGAACATGGAAGATACCTAGAAATTTCTTCTGACATTGTAGCTGTAAGCTATCCTTATGAGAATACAACTGATATTAAAACACAATTCTGGCATGTGGACAATTCGACAAAATGTTAAAAAGAAGATATCCTGGTAGATGGCATTGATTGTTGTTTTGCATTATTTGAAGGCTTTCTTGCACCCGATGTCTCATTTCTATACTTTCACATTTTAAATTTCAAACATAAAATACAAACCGGTGGACTTCATAATCATTTTAACATTTATGCAAATCGATCACATAATACGGCAACTGGCCCTAGGAATGAGTTCTGAAAACTGATAGCATAACATATTGCAAGCATGGGAATCGGAAGAAAAACCCTTATCCAGCATTTGAACAACTTCCATCAACCAGATTAGTCTGAAAAGATTCGAGCTTCAAGATAATAACATGCAAAGTGGGTGATTTCATGTATTCTGCAACTGAGAATTTGCAAACCCTGCCAGAAGTGTCAATTGGAACAATACTGGATTGGTTTCTAAAGGGCCATTACTTGGAAATTTAATTCAATCATCCATACTAAATATGCATGCAAAAGGGTATCTTTAGATTCATCATTCGGTGCAAGATGCAAATAATCAAACTTAGCGATTCAAAAAACTATGCAGGTGCAAATGCTGAAACAACATAAAACTCCTTCAGATCGACCACTGCAAAATCATTGAAACAAGCTCTAAAATTTCACCATTAGGTCAAATAGTACATTCATATGCAATAAGAAATATTCCATGATAGGTTCCTTAAAATCTCATTTAGACAAAAAGTTATCATTTCCTTAAAATGACTATTCTGAAAACTTGAATTTTGTTTTGCCCTTAAAACTGTATAAAACACCTTTGATACTGAATTCATAAGGTCATCAAAATGAACCTTCAGAATCTTGACCTTTGAACCTAGATTCAATGTCATATGTAGAATGTAAAACCTCAGTTACTTTGTTCTAAAAACAAACTTCTCAACTGATACAAATCTGCAAATGTTAGCATCTTAACACTTTCTGAATTTTAACATAGTGAAAAAGTAGAAACTGAATCTGGAATTAGCATGGAGAAGCAATCAACCGGATTGGTCAAAGTTTGGGAATATTTAGATGAGTTCAATCCTAGGTCTATAATGCAGATCAACTTTCAATTATGCCTGACCTTGGACCGGGTGAAAATAGGAAAAGCACAAAGTAGGTCACTTAATTCTGAATTCTACACATTCAATAAAACTTTAATAAATTGAAAATGGAAAGGCTCTGGAAACGTGGTTAACTGGATTGGCAGGAAATTGAGACTCTTTAGGTGAGTACTCTATTATGTTTGAAGCATGGGGGAACATTCAATTATGCAATGCATTCAACTGGATACAACTTGCAGAAACTCAAAGTAGGCTATTCAGCAATCTGGGCATAACAGAGAAACAAGACAGTTTTACAAGACCAACTTTGGGGAAATTGAAAACTTATCAAACTAACTTGAAATGGCTTGGGTTATTAAACATAGACTCTCTGATATACATGTAACATATTCCCAAAGTAGTGACTTATGAAACTCAATAGGGTGCCAGATATTCAGAAGCAAACTAGGCCTTCGACAGCAAAATGACACTTAGCAAAGAATGCAGATTTATGTAACCACCTCAAAATGACTACTCCCTAAACATGTTAGATTTGAAATTTAGGAGCTGGAACCCACTGCATATATCAAATGAAAGACATTGAAGCCTCTTCCCAATTGGTACATCATGAAAATCAACAGGATATCTTTCACAAGCACTTTAACTAAGCCTTCTCACACAAATTTTCAGGGGGACTCACCTTTCCTTATTGAAAATTTTAACATGGTCACTCTAAATTTGTGCCAAATTTGGGAGTACCAACATATCTCACAGCTTATTCCAAAAAGGCAAAAGACCACTGTAAACATTTGGAACAGATTTTTAGAAGAGCCCTTGAGTATGGGATATCTTTGAACCCAAAGAAATGTCATTTTGGAGTAACATAAGGTAAACTACTTAGGTATATCGTATCAATGAATGGTGTAAGAATAGATCCTAAAAGGATTGAAGCTATTGATAAAATCCAAATTCCCAAAATTGTTAAGGGAATTCAATCCTTCTTTGTACAGATAAACTTTGTGAGGAAGTTTGTTCCAAAATTTTCTAAGATTGTCAAACCTATAGCCACGATGCTTAAGAAGAATGCAATCTTGAATTGGACTAATGAAGCAGTAAATTCTTTTGCAAAAATTAAGAAAGAAATCAAAGAAGCTCCTATTTTGAGATCCCCTGATTTCTCAAAACCCTTCAGTTTTTTTCATTCGCTTCTTTTCATACTATAGCCGCTGTCCTTTTGCAAAAGAATGATGAGGGATAGGAGCAACCAATAGCCTTTTTCAATAAAACTCTCCAAGCAGCAGAATTGAATTATTATGAAATGAGAAGTAGGCTTATGCAATGATAAAAGCTGCAAAATCATTTAGACCTTATCTTGTGGGTGCTAAAATTATTTCTTATGTTCCTAATGCTGCAATTAAGGATATATTTAGACAGTCTGAGGTCACAAGAAGAAGATGTCGATAGATAAATCAAATTGAGGAGTTTGATATCGAGATATGAATCACTAAATTAGTAAGAGGATAGGGATTGGCTAAACTTATAGCAGAAACAAACTTAGATGTAGTCCAAGTAAATCATACAGAGTTACAAGAATCAGTGACCAACATTGATCATTTTCCATGCTATATGACATAGTTTACTTCCTGAAATACATGAAATGTCAGGAAGGATTTATTGATAATCGGAAAAGAACCATAAAATTTTAGGCAACAAGATATGTATTGAGCAAAAGGGATTTGTACTGGAAAAATAGGGATGGTATTCTATTATTTTGTTTGGATATGCATCAAGCGAACTCCGTTGTCAAGGAAATGCATGATGGAGTATGTGGTGGGCACTTCTTAGCTAAGACAACTGCTCATAAGATACTACAAACTAGATATTATTGGCCACATATATTTAAGGACTATTATGCATATGTCAAAAGGTGTGAAGCACACCAAAGGTTCTCAGGAAAATTGAAGTATAATGGCGCATTTCCCCTTAATCCTCTGCAAACTAAAGAACCATTCAAAATATGGGGAATAGACTTTATTGGGGAAATTGTAGATGCTTCAAGTGGATGCCATAAATGGATATTGGTCGCAACTGATTATTTCACAAAATGGGTCAAATCCATACCCACAAGACAGGCTACAAGTAAGATAGTTATAAAGTTCTTGACAGAAAATATATTGAATAGATTCGGTGTTCCTTGTAAAGTCACATGTGACAATGGTATGTGTTTTAGATCTAAGGAATTTTATGAGTTTTGCAATAACTATGGTATTAATTTATCATATTTTTCTCCTTATCATCCCCAAGGTAATGGTCAGGAAAAATCAAGCAACAAAAACATAATGATGATCATTGGGAGGATGTTAAAAAATAACAAAAGAGCCTAGGATTCAAAATTAAATTTGTCTCTTTGGGAAGATAGGGTGACAATAAATAAATCCACAAGATTTGCACCTTACGAGTTGGTCTATGGGAAGAAAGCAAGATTGCCACTAAATAACCTATTATCGGTCTATAAATTTGTTCAGGAAGAAGAATTAGAAGATATAAAATTTATGGAGGATAGAATGAATCAATTGGCAGAATTGGATGAAATCAGAATAGAGGCTCAAGAGAGGAATTTTAGACAACAACAATGAGTTAAGGCACTTCATGATAGAAAGGCTTCAGACATATCATTCAAGCAAGGTGATTGGGTATGGAAATGGAACACAAAAGATCAAGATAAAGGGAAACATGCTAAGTTTGATGCCTTGTGGTTAGGACCTTATATGGTTGTATCAAAAGCAGGGAGTTTGATTGATTGTTTAGGAGTTTCCAACCCATGGTCAGTACCTAAAACCTTTATTCTCATGAAGCAGGAAGTATCTTCTAAACTTGTGAAATCATCTATCTTGATTCTATCCTTTCTTACTATTTGTCTGCTTCTCCCAGCTATAACATGATTCTTGCTGTGCCCATGTATGGACACACGTCCCCAATTGGAGCCACTGTTGACACCTAAAAATTCAGCCCCAAACTCACGCAAATTTTCTAGGGAAGTGTTTATTATTGTTACATTTTTTCTATTTATTTCCTTGTTAAAATATATGAGCAAAATTAAATTTTATATTAAAAGCATAAATATGTTTGAAATAAAAATAAATAATTAAAAAGGGGAATAATAAGTATATGGGGTAAAAAGGGCAGTGATTGGGAGTTGAACACTCGACCTCTCAAGCCACCCTTTTTTCCTACCTACCTACCCACCCCCCTCTAACTAGTTAGTCTAATAATTTTCTTCGAGTTATGTGTTAGAGAAAATTATATTATCTCATCAGTTTTATATTATGCGCTACTAAAATATTTTACATTAGGATGAGATTTTGACTTTCATAAAAAATAATACCTTTCTTTTAGCTTTATTTTAATTTTCCCTAAAATTACTAAAATGAAATATCATAATAGGGTAAATCATTTTGAAATGTGTTATTGTATTTATTTATTTTGAATTATTTGAATATTGCTGAAAATAAAATCATTTAATATTTTTGGCATGAATTTAGATTTTCAAAATATTTAAATACGATATTTCACATTACCCTATAGTAATTTTTGAGATCAATTATTAAGGTGAATAAATATGATTGTGTTTCCTTTTCTTATTTAACCTTGAAATGTATCCTTTTCACCTTGGTTATTTTGAAAATATTTATTAAGGTAAATTACATAATTTTAGGGGTACCTTTAAAAGTTATCTTCTTTTTCAATATTAATAATATTACCCTATGTAAATTATTTGAATTATCATTGTAGGGTAAATATTGTCTTTTTAATTTCTAGGGTGAATTATAATGTTTATAATTATTGCACCCTAGAATTTAGGAATATATTTATCTATTTGAGGCAAATATTATTTCTCATTTTGAAAGATATTTTATGAGGGAAATGTATTATGTTTTAAATCTGAAAATCAAAATTCAATTAAAACATAATATTATATGTTGTTGTGAGCTTTGGTAATTGAAAAGAGGGTGCCTTTGATAAATAACTTTAAATATTATTTGTGCTTTGCTTATTTTATCAAAGGACATTTATATGCATTACAACAAATGTTCTTATGTTATGGCTTTCTTGGTGATTTATCTTGATATGTTATTAATTATTACAATTAATAATATTTAATATACAGATCATTTTAGTGATTTGAAACTATTATTAATAATGAGCCCTAAATTGAGATTTATTAAAGGTTATCTAATTTTGGATTTGGTGTGCAGGAGTCTTATATCACAAACAGAAGATGATAACTGAGCAAATTATCCAAAGATTTGACAAATAAATATTTGAATATTTTTTAATACGGGAAATATTTTGTTCCCTTAAACCATATATATGGTTAAATTATTGTAATTATTTGGGGATATTTTTCGGGATTAAGTATTTATGAAAGGGTATGTCCTTTCACAGGAAACTTTTGAAATAGATATAAATATTAGGTCATTTAACTTTCAAACATTAGAAAATTTTTTTTGGGGAAAGACTCTATGAAGAAATTGAACTCACTATTGCAATGTCGAGTTCTGATGTACTAGTTTTTAATTAATCAATAAAAGATAAGTGCCTTCTCTTATTTGCTTGATGTTATAAGTTTTATTGTTTCCAGTTAGTCTTCATATTTATCTAGCAATAGATTATTTCACTGTGTTATATTCTCTTGATTTCATAATTCTATTTTAGTTTGAAGTTTGAATAATCAGTAGAAGGTTCTATTTATTGCACTTTCTTCTGTTCAATTGGCCTCTATAATTGAGTTAAATTCAATTGAACTAACTTTAAATTTTAAAATTGAATCATATCTCAATTAGAAGCCTGTGGATTGATGGTCTTATTCTGTATGTAACAAGTTATTATAAAATCGTCTTTGAATTGTACATAGGATTGGAAGCATTCGTGACTCTTTAGCCCAAGCTTTAATTAGGCACTGGTCTTATTATTTGTTAACATTGTTGTTGAAGTATATATTTAAAATTTTATTAATAATAAATCCATTCTTATATCACTATACTGTTTATATGTTTTTGATAATTATATCTTATTGTAATTTCACATATTGATTATTATTGATCTTTTAAAGAAAATTGCATGATTTAGATTAATTTATAGTTTTAGATTTGGGCCTACCAGCCTTGGTTTACTAACCTAAATTGTAGGGATTCAAATCAAAATTGAAGTTGAATTCATTGTTTGCTAAAAGTGATCGGATATCAGATCCATCATTTTTGAGCCCCAATAAGTCCTTTGGCAAAGTGTTGAAATTCCCTCAATTTTTTTGGACTTCAACAAAAGTATTGGTAGAGCTCTTTGATTAAAAATTCAATTTTTTGTATTGGATCATGCTTTCTGACAACTCCAAAAGCTAGATTCATTCTGTGGGCCATGCAGTGAATGAGAGTAATTTAGGGCGCACAACAAGATTGTATCTTTGTGCAAAGACTTCCCCTGTGGCCTTGCATTACTGAAGCTCCTTCCACTCCAACACACACCAACTTATTGGCAGTCCTCATGTCATTTATACCTCCACATTCAATTAGAGAAATATTTACTAGTTCAAATAATTTTTTCATTGTCGCATTATCCTTCATTTTAGCATCAGTTAGTAGATGAGGTTGGCGTAAAAAATTGTGTACATTATAAACATGCATGCATACCCACAAAGTATTATCTACTGTTGTAACCTCATCTAAAGACAATGCAATAAAATTTGACTCTTTAATTTTTTCCTTTAGATCCTCTTTTTCAACCTCAAAAAGACAACTTACACATTCCCATCGACTATTTACTGACCAGTGATTGTTAGGATAGTTACAAACTTTTAGAAAGTGGAATAAAGAATTCAATGATGGGTAGTATTTCATAGAAATCCCTCTACTCTAAATATTAAAGAAAACACTTAACTGAACAACTTTTCCCATTAGTTCTACTTCCAATGCTTTTCCAAAATAAGCTTCATTAGAGCCTTTAACTTGAGAAGTCTTTATTTGTAAACTATGTTGAAATTCATATAATTATGCATTCCTAACATGCAAAGATTCCTCCTTTTTTTTCTATCATATCACTAATTTTTTTAACTCCATCTATGATTTAATTTTCATAAACTTTACCCATATGATTCTCTATGGTGTTGATTTTTAATTGCAACCTCTTTTCCTTCTTATTTATCTTGGTTCAAATATTACATCTACATTTCAGAGGCTGAACTTCAATTGGATTGTCCACTAGTTCAATAAATGGATACTTTGACACCCATTCTATTTGAAAATTCCTTGACAGTTCCCACTTTTGATCATTTTTTGATTCCCTATCCTTCTTTGAATTGTATTTTCTTTTCTTTTTCCCTGCACCGTCATCATCTCTAACATTCTCAGTCTCATCCAATTAGATTATATCATTATGGCTACTCTGGGTATTTAACTCAAAATATTCTTCAAGTTCATCATGATCTAAGATATCAAGTTCACCTACTTCTTGAATATTTCATGTAGTTTCAGGTTGTGAATATTCAAAATCTACTTGTGATGAAGTAGCTTCCTGATTTTGGACGGAAACATTTCCAACACCATGACCAAAGTACGATGATAAGGTTCTATATTTTTCTAGCCTCTCTTGGTTTTCCCCACTTGCAGGAGCCTTACCCTTATTCTTGTTTGACATCTCCATTCTCCAACGACTTCTAGTGCCAAAAAAATGTTAAATTATTGAAGAAGTGACAATAGACTATAATATATATAAATATGATTATAGATTCATTGGCCCTAAAATCATGTCTGAGGTCTCCCTGGTCACCATTTTTAATTAACTATTTACCACTAAATAATAATGAACTCAAAATTATAGTCACAGAATAAGTATCACTTACCTTTGCCTCAAATTCAATTGCAGTCATGACTCGCCAATGCAGTATGCAGTTGCACTCAACAATGTGAAACATTTCTATCGATCAAATAGAGATATCAAAATGTTTTTATACTAATCCTTATTTGGCAAATTCAGAGGGAGGTATTAGGTAAACAAATATTTGGTGAAGCCCGCATAATTATAACATGTCTTTTGTTATTCCCGAGGCAATTATGGGTCATCCAATACCTTCGTATGATTAATAAAGCTGGTGAAATTGTGTCAATTTGAGACATGCGTCAGCAAAATTCTAGGAAAAGTTGAGGCCACCTATATATATATATATATATTGGCGAATATAGGCTGTCGATTTGGGGTCACTTAGAAATTATAGGCAAATTTTTAAAATTTATTGGGACCAAAAATTATATTCCATTGGCGATAATGTGTAAGAAATGAATAAAATTAAATAAACTGATGAGTGATGGGCCTGGGCATTGGACCTAATATTAATAAATTTCAAGCAATAGGTTCAACCCAATATATGCAAAATATTTTCCAATTCCCGGGTCGCCGACATGTGATATTCGCTAAATGGTGAATAATCAGCACTAAAGTTTTCACTGCTCTAAGGTTACCTTGTCTCCTCTTCAATTTATCTTCTACCTTTAATGCGTACTCATAAGCAACCTCAATGGTACTAATCCTCAACATACTCAACTCATCCTGGATATTAAATCTTAGACCATTAACATATCTATCCACCTTCTCCTTAGATACCTCTTTGTGACTTGATCTAGTAGTAATCTTATAGAAATGCTCTATATATTCCTCCACACTCATGTCTTTCTTCCTCAAATTATACAACTTCATGAAAAAATCCAATTCATAATACTTAGGAATGAATTTAGCTTTTAACCTAGCAACCATCACCTTCCATCTAGTGATTTTTCTCTCACCATGTTCTTCTCTATCTTTCTGCAATTCCTTCTACCACAAGGCAGCATGACCCTTCAACTTAGTCTTTTCTAACCTAACCCTTCGTGGATCTCTGATATCTTCAATATCAAAGTAATCTTCTAACTCTCCAATCCAATATATCAAATCCATAGGATGCAATTAACTGGTGAAAGTAGAAACATCCATCCTATGAATTTTAATTACTTGTGCCATAACTCTCATCATTCTCTTCTCATCTGTAGGGATCTTAACATCAACAATCTCAATATCTTCAACATCCTCCTCAAATTCCTCTTCAATATCAAGATTCCTCCTCAATCCATTCAACACACTTCTGATCTCATTCCTCATTTCCACTCTAAAGTATTCCATCATTTTCTCTAGCCTTCTTGGGCTCATCCTTATAGGTAGAATCTTTAATTCTCAGGCACAACTATCCCTCCATAGGATGCAATTAACAAATCCATAGGATGCAATTATCAAATCCATAGGATGTAATTAACTGGTGAATGTAGAAACATCCATCCTATGAATTTTAGTTACTTGTGCCATAACTCTCATCATTCTCTTCTCATCTGTAGGGATCTTAACATCAACAATCTCAATATCTTCAACATCCTCCTCAAATTCCTCTTCAGTATCAAGATTCCTCCTCAATCCATTCAACACACTTCTAATCTCATTCCTCATTTCCACTCTAAAGTATTCCATCATTTTCTCTAGCCTTCTTGGGTTCATCCTTATAGGCAGAATCTTCAATTCTCAGGCCCAACTATCCCTCCAACCGGTGATCTATCACAATATGCTCCTCCAATCGGTGATCTATCAGACACACATTCAACCTCCTCTAATCAGTATGTCTTAAACACTAACCAAAAACAATATCAAAAAATTCTTCCTAACCACCTTTTATAAGTCCTCTATGATTCTAATTCATATCTACACTCTGCCAGCTCATCATCAAAAGATCTAGGGCTTCACAAGTCAGGAAATCAGATCTACACACACGAGAATCACCATGTTATTCAACTTGAATGTTGTTCATCCTTCAACTAAACCTCACTCTGATACCACTTGATGAAGTCAAGGATGGAAAAACCTTAAGAAGACTGGTCCAACCCTTGCATCCAACACAAAAAAGTGGAATAAAACAAGACAAATTAAGTAAAAAAAAAAGATTCATCTTTTTATTATCATAAAAAAACATTTACAATAGATCTGCAATATGTTTACATGTCAGTCATACATTCCAAGCACAAATGCCTGATTACACTCAAAACCCTTCAAATCTTATCAAATCATCCTGCTCCTTAGGAACAATTCCATAAGCTTATCAATCCATCACAATCATCGATCTACCTTGAACAGATTACATTCCCCAAGAAATGAGTAAATACATTACACCCAAATAGGTTAGCACCCAAATCTTAAAGAATAACTTCCAATTAAATATTTAAGTGAAATGATCATAAAAACAAGCCAGCCTAAAATGTAATAATGAGCTGGCATGATCTCACTTGAAAAAACCAACCATAAGGTCAGGAAACAGACTATAAAACACAATGATCAACCAGGAAAATGAAGAATGAGATAGATATGCAAAGAATCTACCATAAATTATGCACAATGGAAAAAAATGAGTTGTGATCATAAGATAGTTCCAGGATGAAGCTAAGAACATGCTATCATGACTACAACCACAAATAACAAGCACAAATGGACCACCACCAAAAACACAAAATGAATTGCCCAACTGGAATAGAACATAAAACAAACCAAAGGAAATATTATTCATTGATGCAAGATTTTCGATATCCTATGATGCTCCTGCATCATGAATGCGTGTATATTACCATTTTCAATACTCCTAACAGAGTATAGTTATTGTAATAGAGTATATTCATCTTGTGGGTTCCATCCCCATGGTTCTTTTTCCACTAACAAGGTTTCCATGTGAAAATGGTGTTATGTGTTGGTTATTATGTTATGATCTTTCTTTCATGTTTATCTTTCATATATGAGATTAAAGTTTATAAGTTTGTTAAATTTTGTTAATATTGCAACACAATTAATTCACCCCCCTCTTAGTTGTGGGTGTTCCTTAAGGTCTATTAGAGAGACATGCGGTAGAGGTAGAGTGAGGGTGAGATTCATGAGATAGAGATAAATAGTAATTAGGGGGAATTTATGGTGAAAGGGAAAGGGAGAAATGGATAAAATGATAAGGAGGAGAGTTAGAAGTGATGCAAAGAGAGAGAAAGGGGAGGGGGAGAGAGCTGAGATATCTAGCTCAAGAAAGAGAATTGTTGGGCCTCAGAATTAGAACAAATGGTGATGAGAGAGAGAGAGAGAGAGAGAGAGAGAGAGAGAGAGAGAGAGAGATTATATATGTAACTCTATATATATTTGTAGTTTATATTAAGTTTACATGCACTTGTTTTTAATTCTATAAAACCCGATTGGGTTTTGTACAATTATTATGATGCAAGTTATGTCTAGCTCATGAATAGACACCTTATTTTTTAGAATTTGCCCACTTTAAAAAATCATAAAAAAAATAAATAGAAAATTCCAAAAAAATGGACAACTTTTAGCTCTCACTCTTACCTATCTTTCTACCAATGGGTTTTCCAAAATACTAAATCGATCTATATATTTTTTGATGCATGTGTGAGACGCTATGTTATGTTTTTTTTGAAAAAAATAGGAATAGTTATTTGTCTGCAATGAATTTTACACTGTTAATATTATCCATTTTTTAAAAACTTTAGTATTTTAGAAACTAGATTCAGAGTAATACAATTCTTATTCTTTTCACATCTTCTAATTTTGAGTGCATGACTCAAATTTCTCATCCAAGTTCAGGTTTATGTAATTTGAGAAAAAATATGGTCACTTATAGCCTCCATTTTTCACACCATCTTGGTGCACTTACCCTTTTCTTGTAACTTGATTTTAAGTTCGTATGTGGACGCAATAGTTCACTTAGAAAAAGTGGATGAATCTATGTGTTGAGATAAGGATGTTGTGGATGTTTCTTGACTATTTGGCACTTCATTTGATTTGGATGAATCTATGTGCTGAGATAAGGATGTTGTGGATGCTTCTTGATTATTTGGCACTTGATTTTATTTGGTTCCTATGATATTGGTATAAGATAAGAATTGATCCCTATCACCTAGCATGGTGATCTCTACCACATTGTGAGGGAACTTGAGGCATTGATGATAATTTGATGGTACTTCCTACATGGAATGGATCCATGCTCTCCCTAGGAGCATGTTGTAGCCTAATTCCAAGTCCAATATTTGAAAATTAGTTTCTTTTGTAACAAGACAAAGTCTAATTGGAAGAGTGATTACGCCCTTGGAAGGGCATTCTTCATCATCATACACTCTGATTGTGATATTTTTGGTGACATCAACACAACTATCAGAGTATCCTATAAATTTAGCCAACTTTAAGGAACAGATGTTTAGACTAGCTCCACCATCTATTAATTTTTTTTTGATATTATAGAGGTGGAAAAATCCTTCTAAAATGTACGGGATCATTATGAGATGGTTTGTGTTCTGGAAAGTATCTTTCAATAAATGAAACATGGTGTGGTGTGGCTATGTATCCAACCATGACTTGAAATTTGTCGACATTGATATATTTTAGGACTATTGACTCATGCAAGGTTTTATCTAGAACTTCTTTTTGATTAAGAAATATATGTTGTTAGAATAAATGAGAGGGGGGGGGGTGTGAATTAGTGGCCTCAAAAATTAATCCAATAAATCAACCCAAAAATTAATACCACAAATATAAAACCTCCAGTTATCTTCAGTCCTACAAGATGTATGCCTCTAAATAATCTTATCAAATAACTATTGCTCGAAGTATACTGTTTATCCTTTTTCTTAAGATTTACCAAATAGTAGTCTAGTCTTTATGGAAATATAGTAAATAACTTAGTGTTTACCGACCAATCATGTTTTAGTAATGTGTAAAGAAAAATATCAAAGCAATGAACCATATACACATTTGAAACATGGATTTTTAATGTGAAAACCTTGTTAGGGGAAAAAACACTTGGGACTAGTAACCCAAAATTTTCACTCTTCTAAAGTGATCTCAATGAAGATCCAACCCTGTTAAAGGTTACAAACACACTGTTAAGTGCGACCTTGTTACAGGATTTATCACTTGACCTAGCATTCACTATGTTGTCAACAAGAAAACCTTTTGATACTCCTTGGGATGTATCTCAATATATAAAGGATGGTTAGATCCTACTCTGTTAAGAGATTTTATGAATCAATGGTTAAACTGAAAAAGTATATGATCTATTCTTAAATAAAACTTAATCTTGCAGATGTTCAGATCTATTGTAAGCTCATAATACCTTTTTGATCAATGTTTCTCTTCTGTTCCTTTTCTCCACTTATTTCTAGTGGGTGAATGTTTTTTCTTCTCTTTCTCTCAGTGTCTACATAAATCTTTAGCTCTGTCCTTTAGCTTGTATGATTAGGTCTGTATGAAGAATTCTATCTTCCCCAGAATTCTCTTCAGAATTCCATAGTTCATTATGAATTACTTGTCTCTTTATATAGACATGATTTCACCATTTCTTTTCCTTCTTGTTTTCTTCAATGATCATGATCCGTAAAGCTCACCATACTTGCTTTAGTTTTAATCCGTAAAACTCTCCTTGTTTTTTGGAATAAAACATGCTTTAAATTTTCTTCTTATCTTTAGCTTTTAACTGATCAATGAAAATAAAGTAATCAAATAGTTAACTCTATCTTTAGCTCCTGCCAGCTAATTTTTTTGTCATTTTCCTAACTTCAGTTCTCATCAGTCAACACTTCAGTTGTACTCAGTGACTACTACAGATAGCTCAGGCATCAACTTCAGTTCTGTTTGGTGACAACTATAGTTATTTAAGTAATTCTTGTTTTGGTATCACTTGCTTGGGTAACACTATCCGTTAGGTAACACTGTGAACTTTTGTACTTGGGTTTCACTATCCCTCTAGGCTTACTATCACTCAGTGTACTTGATTACTATGTGCTAAAAAGTAGTCACACTTCTATGAGTCATTATATTCAAGATTTCTCAAGAATGAGGTATCAAATACAAACTCATAGCTCTCTATTCATGAAGTGCAAGGGTTTGTGATGAAGGCCCTCAGTTTAGACCTAGTTTATGCCCATGCAAGTACACCATGAAATGAGATATTCAAAGAGGAAGATAAAAAATGCTAGTCTCCATGATCACCAACTATGCATTGCAACTGAGAATGAAAGCTATTATATATGTTAACAATGCATGAAAGGAAACTAATCTATATGATAACAATGCATAAAAGGAAATATGTAAGATTAATCTATGAAAGAAATATGAATCTAAAATAGTATGAATCTACTCTATATGGGTTTCCATGGATGCATGAGAGAAGAAGACAAGAAGAAGAGAAGTTGCATAGTTCAAGCTCAAATGCTCAAGCTCTCCTCCAAAATTGCTCTCCAAACCTGCAACATAACAATAACATAAAAAATCTACATCTCTAATTCCTAAAATGAGAAGGAGAGGGCTCCTTATAAAGGAAAGTGTGGAGAGGAATGCATCCTCAAGAGTAGTGTGGGATAAATCCCTAAAAAGGCAAGTAAGAGGAAAAATCTCACCACTTAGGAATATGTGTGGAGGAAAAGGAGTTTTATTTATTTATTTATTTGATTTAGTTGATTTATTTCTTTTTTCATCACAAAGAGAGCTTTAAGTGGGGATTTTATTTATTTAATTAAAAGAGGGATTTTCTTTCAATTAAATAAGATCATTTTATTTAATAAAAGGGGTGTTTACTTTTAATTAAATAAGATTATTGATGAAATGATCAAACCTTAGAAAATATTGAAATAATTGAATTAATTACAATTTGATCAAGGAAATTGATTTGAATTGAAAATATTACAAAGCATTAGTTCAGGAAATTGATAAATTGATTCTATCATTTGATAAATTAAAGAATGGGGGCCTATAGTCTAGGTGACCATTTTAGGGTGCATACATTTGCCCCTCTTTGACTAATGTGTGATATTTATGGTAACACATGTAGTCAAAGAATGCAATTGAAGTGTGAGGTCAATTTGGGATCACAAAACAACCCAGACATGTGATCAACAGATGGGAACACATCAGGACAAAGATAAGCTATTTGAAAAAGACAAAGTCAACACCCCTATAAATAGGTAATTGACATGTCCAAGATAAGAATCTCAAGAAAGGTTGCCCCAAGTGGAGAAATTTATAGGATTGATAAAGCTGAATCAAGGATTGAAGTTTGATAGGTACTGCCCCCTCATGACCAAAATTGAAATGAGATAGAGGAGAAACAAAAAATTGATAAATTTGATAAAATCAAACTAAAGATAAGGTTCTTGATGTAAGATGAAAGATATAAGGATCACAGAACCAAGGTAGATCATCAAGCATGAAATATTATGCCCCAAGGTTGAATTAGAAGAAAAGAAGTGGGGTGAAAGTGAATAGAAGATAGAATTTTGGAAGAGGTGGAAAGAAATGGAGAGAAGAAAGATAATTTGCCTTAAGAAAGAGAATGCCCCAAAATCAATCATTTGTTTAAGATAGAAAATTTTGATTGAGATCACGAAAGAAGATAAGGAAATGAAAATCAAACATGACCACAGTTGATTAAAAGTCTACATGAAAGATGAAGGAAACCCTCTCAAACTCATAATGTAGCCTAAAATGAAAACTAACATGAGGTATAACAATGCAAGCTACATGAAAATTCAAAGGTGTACTTGCAATAGAGAAAATGTAACATAGGAATTTTGTGTTCATCATTCATAAGAGAATGTTAAGGAACTTATTTTCATCATTGGGCCATTATTAACGGATGTCATAAAATCACACAATCAACACTAGTTACAAGCGCAACTATCAAGATATGAATTTGGAAAGATTCTAACATAAGCATCAAAGACATAAAGTTCAAGATGGCCGTGATGTTAGCTTACCCAATTTAATGTAGCAAAACCACGCTCGCATCAAGGCATAGATGCCAGGATGACCGAAAGAATGGTTGTGCAAAAAAACCAATCAAGGACGAAGCCTTAAATCTCCTAAGTGTTGCAAGGGAACAACAAGAGACACTCAAGAGTTTCAAGACCACACCCATAAGAAGAAAGAAAATAAAAACATGCCCCATGCCCCAAGTCCTCTAGCTATGCATCCCAGAGAGACTTATTAGACAAGGACACTCAATGAAAATCAATAAAAACCAACACACAAAGAAAATATAATGACATAGCTCAAGTATTAAGTGTTGTGTTTAAAAATTTAAGTGTGTTAAATGATACTGAGTTTTGAGAATAAAGATCGAATGCTTGCAAGCAGATAAGATCACATGAAAAAATTGGGTAAGACCAAACCGATAAGTGTTGAAAAACACTCGATGTCAGGGGTTGTATTGAAAAATATAGTTGGGGTGGTGTTGAAAAACACCATTTGTAAGGCATCCTAAAGACTAACACATCCAAGATGTTGGTGCCCAAAAACACTGAATTGAATTTCCTTTGGACTTGCCAATCCAATGATGGGAAATCCAATTATTTTTGGCCAACTAACGGGAATGATCAATTATGAACCTCTTCCCCTACACTTCTGGCTCTGTAGGACCAAGGTGGGTGAACCTTCACCTAAATAGGCTTTTTATGGCAGATAACCTGTGTATGAAACTCAAACTTCCGTCTCTCAAAGTATGGCAAGGAACTTGAAATAAATATAACTAAAATCAATAT
>MU224542.1:1331047-1348946 GCA_018584345.1 Thuja plicata | reverse complement strand
AAATAACTACCTACTTTCGGATTTGGCTTTGGTCAAAAATCCAAAACATATTGTAAAATTCTAAGATTTTTTATGGAGATAGGAAATTTAATTTCCCGAACTGGGTCTTTTTTAGATTTTTAAAATTTGACCATCTTCATCCTTTTTCAACATCATCTTTGCAGCAGGTCTAAATTCCAGCATCTCTGAAACCTTCGCTTGTAGAATTTTGATTGTTTCTCTCATAGAGCTTCCTTCCATAATCCCTCAATTTTTTATTGAAAAGAAATATGTTGTTGTATCCCATTTAATTTACTTCATCATATTATTAATTATTGGGCATAGATTTTAGGATTCCATTTTTTAGAGTTTTATCACTTTATAGGACTCTAAATTTTGCCAAAAATTGAGAGCTCCAACACAAGATACCAAAGCTAACACAGTAATGCCCCCTAGACAAAGACAAAGACCAATTCTAGACCGAGGAAACAAGGACAAGGCATGATGGAGAAAGGATAAGTGTCAAGCACTCGTACTAAGAAATAAGGGTGCAAAGGCCTCAATTAGCGCCCAATTCAAGGTTTTCACCACTTGGATTTTATTGCAATTTTTTGCTACTAATGCACCTGTTTCCAGGTTTTCACCAAGGCACTTTTTCTTTTTTTTTTTAAATTTTTTAAATTTTTATTTTTTTTGTATTTTTTGGAATATATAATTTTTTTTGGAGATACATTAAAGCACCTAATGCTAGGTTTTCACTAAGATGATCATTTTTTCAGGATATTTTCTAATTTTTAGATTTTTTGACAATATATCATTTTTTTGAATTTTTTCAGGATCAATAAGTATGTACAAAGGATGCCCCCAGACAGAATGGGCTTCATGGATAGAACTTCTTCAGGTGCAAGACATTGATAGGATCAGGGAGCTGCTCTCCCTCGACTATAGACAGTAAATAAGCACTTGACCCAAAAGATGATGTGATGATGTAAGGTCCAAGCCAATTAGATTCAAATTTTCCCTTTTGATCTCTATGCCGTTGATTCTTAAGATTTTCACGTAGGACAAGATCTCCCACTTGGAATTCTCTAGGGAGAACCTTTTTTTTGAAGGCTTTAGACATGTGCTTTTGATAAACCCATATATGGTCAAATGATGCTTGACATTTTTCATTTAGAAGTTCTAACTCTTGAAGTATCATGGCGTGGTAGTCTTCATCTGTAACTAGACCTTTGAGGGAAACTCTAAGTGAAGAAATCTCAACCTCCAAAGGTAACACTGCTTCAGCGCCATATGCAAGGGAAAAAGGAGTGGCTCTAGTAGGAGTATGAATACTCATTCTATAGGACCACAAAGATGGATTTATCTGTAAGTGCCAATCTCTACCATTCTTACAGGCTGTTCTATGTAGGATTTTAGAATGGTTTTGTTTGATGCCTTTGCTTGACCATTTCCTTGCGGGAAGTAGATGGAGGACCAATGTTGTTTAATCTTGAATTTCTTGCAGAGTTGTTTAAGGTCCTTATTTTTGAACTGGCCTCCATTGTCAATGATAATCTCAGAAGGCACTCCATATTGACAGATGATATGGTTCAAAATAAATAGAGAGATTGTCTTTCTTGAGGAAATAGAAAGTGGGACAACTTCTACCCATTTAGTGAAGTAATTAGTCGCAGTGATAATAAACTTGTGTCCACTTGATGAGTTGGGATGAATCTTCCCAACAAGAGGGTGATACCACAATAGTGGGTTACACTTTTTTGCCTAAACGGACATTGAAGTCAACATTTTGAGAAAACATTTCACATTCGGATGCATATTGTCGTTAAACTGTTTGAAATGGGAAGATGAAGTAAACTAGAGTCTTTTAGGATTTCCTATCTAGATTCTTAATATATATATATATATATATATTTTTTGAATTGATTTTAATGGTTTTTTTTTTCTCCCACTAAAACTGCTATGTTGCTAAAAACATCATTTTAAAAAGGTACAATGACTTCGTAAAACATAACTTTTTTCTAAAATAGATATCAATGCGCTTCTTTCAAATTTGGTTTTGTAACATCCGTATGGAGGGAATGCAATTGGTTTGATGACATTATCATGATTATTGCATATTTTATGAATGTTTGAAGTAGAGTAAACCGTAATTGTGACATACGTTGACTGCGTAGCTAATAACTTGTGTATTTATCAAAATTCAATTTTTATTTTTTTTGATAGAAAGAAGACTCAAAGCCAAAGGGCACTATTATTTTTTAATATTTTTTCTCTTTTCTACTATTTTTCATTGAACCTCAAACCTGGAAGTTTATATTGGATAACAAACCTACATCTGATGCACATCAAAATACATAGACCTAATTAATTCAAAATTTGTCAAATCTATATTCGTTAGAAAGCTTGTTCAGATTACTTGTGTGATGCATAAGGAGGTGTCCCTATTCTTCCATTTGAGCCCCGTGCTTGAGCCCTGAATCCATGAAAACAAAATATTTCTGTTAGCCTTTGCAGATAGCCTCAATTTTGGGGGTTTCAATAGAAAGTACTTTCGATCGAAACTAATTAATTTCGATCGAAAGTAATTTCTTAGTTTAACATGCGTATGGGTCAAAATCCCACTAAAATCTTTACTATCTTAGTTTTGATCGAAACTAACTTAGCTTCGATCAAAACTAGGTTATTTTCGATTGAAACTAGCTTAGTTTCGATCAAAACTAGGTTAGTTTCAATCGAAACTAAGAAAAAAAAAGTAGTTTCGATCAAAACTATAAATTTTTTGATTGAAACAATCAGGTACTTTCTATCGAAAGTACCCAACTAAATCCTCCCAGCTCACGGATTCGTGAGGAATTTCTTCTTCTGAAAAAGTGTAACCCACTATTGTGGGATCACCCAAGATCAAAGGCCTAGCGCTGAAATGGCCAATGATATATGGAAGGAATGATCTCTCTGCCTGGAGCATGTTTTAGGTTACCATGTTTTGGACACTTTTCACATGAATTTGCAAAAGCTACTAAATTGATCTACATTATAGGCCAATAGTACCCTGACCTAAGTAACCTTCGGGCCATGGAAAGACCATTGGAATGTTCCCCACAGATGCCCTCATGAATGTCAACTAACACTTGGTCAAATTATTCCTTTTCTAAGCATTTAAGAAATGTTCCATCTAGACCCCTACTATACAAATCACCAAAGATAAGGGAATGATGAGAGGCATTTTGGGTAAGGTTTCAGCATTCAGATCAGTTAAAGGTTTTAGGTATAATTTCATCATGAAGGTATGAGTAAATGGCACCATAATGGGATGAATCATGACCAATAAGGGTACAAATGGCATGGCTTTCTTTGGATTCATAGATAGGGTGATGTATCTCTTCCACTAGGAATTCAAATCTGGATTCATGTTGCTCTAACTAAAGGAGTGAAGCAAGTGTATCCATAGCATCAGCTACTTTGTTTTCCGCTCTAGGGATTTGTTGAAATGTGACAAATGTGAAGTATCATTTCAAGGAATCAAACATTTTCTTGTAAGGTACCATTTTCTCATGTTTTGTTTGATATTCATCATTAACCTGGTTGATTATCAGCTATGAATCCCCATAGATGTGTAACTCTTTGATTCTCCATTCTATGGCCATCTTAATTCCATATGTTATAGCTTCATACTCAATAATGTTATTTTTACATGGGAACAATAACTTGTAAGACTTAGGAATCGTGTACCCATGAGGAGAAACAAACAACACACCAGCTCCTAAACCATTTTTCATAAAGGATCCATCAAAGAACATCTTCCATATTCTTTTAGTCAGATACATGAGGTGCTCATCTGGGAAGTCAACTTGAATAGGTGTATTATCTTGTATTGGGAAATCAACCAATTGATCTGCTATGAATTGTCCTTTGATTGCTTTACGCTCAATATACTCTATGTCAAACTCTAAAAGGATCACCATCCATTTAGCAAGTCTACCTGTGAGGGCAGCCTTACCTAGTAAATACTTGAGTGGATATATTTTTTCTATGAGGTGTATAGTGTGCGCAAGCATGTAATGTTGCAAATTTTTGGAAGCAAACACAAATGCAAGGCAAGATTTCTCAATGTTGGTGTAGTTAACCTCATATGAAACAAGAGTGCGGCTAATATAGTATATTTCTCTTTCTTTCCCATTTTCATCAAGTTGAGCTAGTAATTCCCCCAAGCAAGATTCTGTCATTGAAATGTATAGAATAAGTGGTTTCCCTAGGATAGGAGGCATTAAAATGGGAGGATTTTCCAAGTACTTCTTGATTTGATCTATACTCTTTTGACAATCCTCATTCCAAACACATTTGACTCATTTGTGTAAGTTCTTGTTGAAAGGTTGATCTCTATCCACCAATTGTGAAATGAATCTCCTTATAGATTGAAGACATCCTTGAAGACTTCCCATTTGACTAATGTTTCTAGGAGGTGGCATATCTATGATTACTTGGAATTTTTCAGGGTCTACCTCTATTCCTTTTGCTGAAATGATGAATCCGAGTAGTTTTCCAGAGGTGATGCCAAATGCACACTTTTTAGGATTTAACCATAGTTGAAATTATTCCATGCGATCTAGAATGACTTCTAAATCATTTAAGTGTGTGTCTCTTTGCTTAGATTTGGCCAAGGTGTCATCCACATAATCTTCCATGTTTTTATACATCATGTCATGAAAAATGGTTGTCATAGCTTGTTGATAGGTGGCTCCTGCATTTTTTAATCGAAAAGGCATAATGTTCCAACAATAGGTACCCCATGCACAAGTGAATGCAATCTTTTCTTGATCTTTAGGAGTTATCTTAATCTAATTATATCCAAAAAAACCATCCATCAAGGAATAAATCTCATAACCCACAGTCATATCCACTATCATGTCTATATTGGGAAGTGGAAAGTAATCCTTTGGGCATGCTCTATTGACATCTCTGAAATCTATGTAAAATCAAATGGATTTGTCATGTTTGGAAACTGGTACAATGTTTGATATTCATTCAGCATAGGCAATAGCTCTTATGAATCTTGCACCAAGGAGTTTCTCCAATTTTTCTTTGACTAGGAGAGCTATATGAGGATGCATCTTTCTCAGTTTCTATTTAATTGGTTTGACACCCGGAGCTATGGACAAGTGATGCATGATAAGATTAATGTCCAACCCTGGCATATCTGAATAAGTCCACGCAAAGTTGATCTTCTTTTTCTATAAGAACTTAGTGTAAGTTTCTTAATGTTATGGTGACAAGGACTCTACCAAGTGTACTATTTGTGGAGCCTCATGTGTACCCAAATTGACTGCTTGTGTTGGTTCAATAAGCACTGAAGATCTATCTTGAAGGTAGCTAGGGAGACGATCAAGTACCTCATCCTTAAGCACCTCAGAGAGGTTTTTACCCTTGGATCTGTCATTTATTTTTACTTTTTTTGGTTCTAACACCGCCACACAGTGGTTTTCACCATCAAAACTCCTATTCTTTTGATTTTCTTTTATTTTTATTTTGTGACTAAGGTACTTGATGTTTGGCTCTTTCATGCTGGTAGCTAGTTCACTGGTGGAAGAGACTATGAATTCAATGGCATTTAGGTAATAGGCTATCTCATAATCATTTTGAAATGTTAAAAGCTCAGGTTCTTAATAGTGTTGGGACCAAAAAATGAGGTCAGGATGAACAAGAGGCAAGTCAACGACTAGTTCAAGGATATAAATGTGAATGATATTATCGCTAGTGACTGAAGAGTCAGAGTCTGTCCTTCTAAGCTACCCAAATTAGGATTCATCCTAAAAAGTGAAGAATCATCCACTAAGGCAACATGTGGGTTTAAATCCTCTAATCCTACACATGACTTGTTGGCTACCTAGGGTTGAGAACTATAAGTGTGGATAACATCAATATCCATATCAACTATAGAAGGCTCTGAGAAGGAGTCTCATTCATACTCATATGAACTTGTGTCTGAACTGTGACTAGGATGTTTAAATAATGAAGGTTTGGTACCTCTTGATGTGGAAGGTCTAGTGTCATCAAGGTTAACACCTTCTCTACCCATTAAACAAACAAGATTCTTGCATTGACATTCTTTGAAAGGATCTTCTACATTCGATTCATCTTTTTCTAAAGTTGCAACTGATGCATGTGTGAACAGAACATCTAAATCTCCCCAAAGGAGATTAGTGGAAGGGACCCAATCTTCACACATATCTTTCTAATTTTTCAAATTAGGTATGTATTCTAGTTCATCTTCACTATTTGACTTATCAAGGATAGGAGTAGTGCTCTTATTGCGATTTGCAAATCCTAGGCCAACCATCTTCTTAGATTTGCCTCCAAAAAGAGCATGATCAAGAGGTTCAACTCTATCATCCAATCTGTGATTAAGAGGGCCATGTTCAGGATAGCCCATCTATTTGACAAAAGTATACCTTCTTCCATAAGCCTTAGGAGAGGGAGAGAAGTTCTCATTGTGCATGTATTTCCCTTCTCTATAAATATAGTCTCTAACAACTGTCTCTTCTTTCTCATCTTGAATAGGCACTGAGGACTCTACAAACATGCCAAATAAAGTCATAGCTGAAGAGGAAGGCCTCATTTCTTGTGAAGGCTTGCCATAAGACCTGGGAAAAACTGGTAGTGTTGTGAGGGAGTTGAGTTGATACCCCCCATGCCAAGATCTACTAACTTGAGCTTGTCTTTACATTCACCTAAGGTTGCATCAAAATATTTTTCTTCACTATTGAGGGGAACATGAGTTCCTGCTGAAATGGAATTAACAGATAATTTGTTATCCCTAGGTATAAAAATATCTATTCCATTATAAGAGAAATTAACACACTGATTATAGGTAGATGGTACTGCTTGCATATCATGAATCCATGGTCTATCGAGTAAGGTATTGTACGCAAGGAGTCTAGCATCAACTATTTGAAATAAAATATCTTTGTCAACAGGGTCAATCCTATCAGGAAGGATGACCAACCCCTTGGAACTTCTTTCCACCTCATCATAGGATTTGATGGTGATATTTTTCCTGGTATCTATGACTTGTTCAGAATAACCCAACTTTTTCAAAAGACTGAAGGAATAGATATTAAGCCCAGCACCCCCATCTATCAACACATGCCTAACATGGGTTTTGTAGATCATGACCTCAATGTGGAGAGAAATATTGTGTGGGTGGCTCAAATTTTTATCATCATCCTCTAAAAAAGTAAGGTAATGAGGGCTAGCAATATGGTTAAGCATTTTCTAGAATTGATCAACATCTAAGTTGTTGGGGACATTCGCTGCATGCAAAGAATCCCCAAGGAATTGCTTGTGTCTTGGGGACAACTCTAAGGTATCAAAGATCAAAATCTGAGCTAGGGTTCTTTGTAACTGATCGAAAAGATTATAATTTGACTTAGGATTGACCGCTGGTTTTGATATGACATTCTTGGGTGCCACTTGATTAGGTTTAGTTATTTGACTTGAATTGGGTCCTCTAATGACAATGGGACCTTGACTTCATGTGACAACATTGAGAGTTTGTGATGACACTCTAGAGTTAGGAACCTTTAGCACCATGATGGCTTCTTCATCAAAGAGAGGAGGAGAGTCCATGTCTAGATCATAACCATAGGGATCTTTACCCTTCATCATGTTGATATTTTCTTCTACAACTTCAAGCATGTTGATAACATTCTCTGCATCTGTGTAAGTGTAATTAAACTCAACCTTGCCATTCTTAGCTTTAGAGGTTTTCCCCTTTTCATACTTGGGCAATGGTTCTTTTAATGCCTTATGATTGATGTTGGTGTTTAATCTATCTATCTTAAGTTTGCCATTCTCAATGAGATCTTGAATAATATGCTTGATTTTCTAGCAGTTTTCAATGTCATGTCCAATACCATTGTCAAAATTGCAAAAGGTCTTCTCATCCCACCTATGTGGTTTAATATTAGGTATATAGTGCTTCGCAAGATCTTCAGGATGTGCAATGATGTTGGCCATAAGTGTTTTCAAGACATCCTCATATGAATCGCCAAGTTTTGAAAATTGACGTCTTTCTTTCTTAGGCCTATCTTGGTATCTTGGCTTGTTCTCTTGTTGATTAGATGCAGTGAATTTCATGGCTTGAACAACACTAGACAAGTGGAGCACAACTTGATCTTTGGGATGTGAGGATTCCACAACTCCATCATTGACCACTTGTTTATTCCTATTCCTATGTGATTTCTTTTCTTTGTCCTTGTTAGGGTTGCTATTATTTTGACCATTGTTGTTGTTGTTTCCATGTTTGGTCAAAATGCCTTGTTCTTTCAAAACATCCTAAATCCTACATGCGGTTTCAACCATGGTGTCAAAGGAATTGAAAACCATCTTCCTAACTTCATACCACATTTCAAGAACCAAGTTGCTAATAAGGATGTCAATCTTCTCATTTTCAGGAATGGTCCTAGGGTAGCAAGAGCATTATCGTGTCCACCTTTGAAAGAAAGTAACAAAGGATTCCCCTTGATCTTTCTTTAAGTTGCATAAGTCCAACATGGTGATAGATCTTGAAAGATTGTATGCAAAGTGTTGAACAAATCTATGGAAGAGCTCTTTGAAAGTCTTAATGGGGGGAGTTATGTTGGTGAACCATTCCATCGCTTGACCCTTAAGACTCCTTGGGAACAATCTCATGAGGTATGAGTCATCTTGTTGGAACTCAAAACTTGTGGTATAAAATTGGCATACGTGATCATGTGGATCTCCATTCCCATCATACTTGTCATATTGCGGAATGTCAACCTTTCTAGGGAAGAATTTCATGTTAAAACTTTTTTCAAAAGGATTATGACAAATTGAATCAAGTGAGAATGAATTCTTGGGTGCTAATATATTTTCCATCATGCTCTTAAGTTGTTTGATCTCCTCTTCTTGAGATGGACCTTGCTTCTTAATCTTTTTGTCCACATCAAAGTTGTAGGGGACTATAGCACCCTTGTTGATTAAACTTTATAGGAACTTGTCTTTGTGTTGCTCTAAGTATTTCTCCACATACTACTAGAAAAGTGGTTCTTGTTGAATTTTCATGAAGTCTTGGGAGGTGAGGTCAAAACTCTAGCTACTACCCCCATATTGTGAACCATGGTGATCACGTTGTGAAGATTGTCTTGAGTTCCTAAGAGGTGTTAGTATCCTATAATGATCATGTCTTGAAACCCTTCTTCCTCTAGGGCTAGGAGATTTTGATGGTGTTCTTGAATGTCTTCCACTTTGTGGAGTCTTAGGAGGGGTGGATGGAGGAGATTTGTTTCCACCACCAACATGAATGGTGTTAAATTGATCATTAAGTTGTTGGGCCAAGAGTATATCTTGCTCCTCCTGGAAGGCTTTCCTTTCTTCCTCCAACAAAGTTTGCCTCTCCAACTCTAAGAGTCTAAATTTCTCTTCCTTTGCAGCTTGTTTTTTTAGGGAGGCTTTCTTTTCACACTCAATTCTCTTAAGTCTTTCACTTGTGTATCTTGAAGATGTTTTGATCGGTGAACTTGGTCTTTAATTTATAAACAAGTCATTGGTGTATGTTGCGTTCACCCAAGTGTCATAAGGTTCATTAGCTTGGTTGTCATGTTGTGATTGTTCATCTTGATAGGCCTTCCTCTTACCTTTCTCAGCCCTTTGGTGTGTATCCAGATATCTAGTTGAGATGAGGGGTGAGACTGGTTGACTTTCATGAGAGGAACCACCAAACAGAATGGTATCTCTATGTCTTTCAAATATGTCATCAAGGCATTTATCCATTTCCCCCCTCTCTCATTGAGTCATTGTGTAACTCATATCCATATCCAAGCGAGAAGATGCTAAGGGTGTACTCAACTCACTAAGGTTACTCTTGGAATCAAACCAAACTTCTGAATTATTCCTAGGTGATTGATCAAATACGAGTTCTTTTCCCTTACATTTTTGGCAAGTTTGAACTAAGTGTAATTGGTTAAAGACTAATTGAGGTTGCTTTCCTTGATCCACTTGATATCTTGTTGTAACTGGCATGAACGAAAAGGTACTAGGTGATAGGATGACCCTAAGAAACATTGGTACCAAACCAGGATAGTTAAGCACTCACTTGTCCAAAAGAGAGGTGATAAGATAGAATTTTACAAGAGGCGTAAATCAACACTGCCACAAAGGTGCCCACTGAACTGGTGAATACCCTAACACATATGGATCAGGAGGATGATTTACCTAAGTTATATTGATTGAATTTGAATTTGTATGGAAGTGAATGGACAAGAGACTACTAAAACTCTCTAAGTGTGTTACCAAAGGTTCTAAAGGTTTGTCTTCTCAACAGGGATGATTTCTAGCTCACCAACTCCAAACAAGGTCACTTGTGAAATAAAAGGTTACTAGTTCAAGAAGTCAATACAAGAATCCAAAGTGTAAACAAGATTCTGACAATGGGGTAAGTAATATAATCTGATCTGGATCAACCAAGGAAGACTAAAAATGACTAGATAGCAAATTGAGCAAGTTGATAGTTTGATACTTAAGAATACAAGTTTGTTGATTTTTTTGATGTTTCACTCACGCAAGACATATCAACCAGATTATTTTTTTGTAAAATAAACTATCACATCACAACCTAGGTAAGCCAGGGAAATATCTGTTGAATTCCCACTTGAATTGAAGTTCAGCCATGCTTACTCATAGCAGACAACTTAGAAGCTTGGAGGCACGGGCTCCTCCTTACATGTGCACTCACTTCTCAGGTACACCAAGCTTCGAATCCCAAGGGAATCACTTCCAAAAGGACTATTGTCTCTACTAAGAGCCATGAAAATGTGGGACATCTTAGTCAGTCTCTGACCTTCCACGCCAATAGATAGAGGGTTTTTGGTCACTAAAACAAAGTTTGTAGTCAAGGCATCTGTTCAGGTGGTTGTAATCAAGTCATTTTCCCAATTAAGGGGGCTCTTTCAATCCTTTCAAAGCAAGGTTTTCACCGTTACAATGTAGGGAATTTAATGCACTACTAGGGTACTAGAGGAGATTTTGGTTGCCATAACAAATTCACACCTATCCACTGTGAGATTAATCACAATGACATTTTTTATATACCAATTTGGAAGGGATTGGCTTTAGCCTATTACTGGTTGGGCAATCCACTCTCACTGGCTCTATTAAAGAACTTGGGAGGTAGCCACACTTAAAGAATTATATGATTTTCTCTTACACCCAAGACCCACAAAGGCAAGGGGAGAGGATACATTCATATAATTCTTAGGATTACAATCTAAAACACACTTCAAACACATAAGAAAATGACAACAATGCTTCTCAATTTTTGACCATCCCAAAAGGGCAAGAGCATAGTTTCCAAACATCATTTCCATTCCTAAACTACCAAAATAGAAGTTCATTTTAGAAGTCTTGCATGTGGGTTCCTATTGTAATAAAACAAAATGAAATGCAAGCACAAAGTTTAGCATACTATCGATCAAGGCAACCTGCAAGAATTTTCGTTTGTAGTATGTGTTTTTAGTCTTCTTTTTAAATGTCCTGCAAACCATTGTTAGGTTGTATTCAAAAAGATGATTCAGAGAACAACAAATCCCAAAACTCATCAACATTAGAAAAATCATAAAATCATAAATCTGATTGCATATTTAGAAAGTAGATAAAAAAATCACGCACTTTAAAAAAAATTGCACTAAAGAATGTTACCGTATGAGCCCGTACGAGGCTTTGGAGGCTGCAAAATAGAGGATTAGATAGGTATAGTGATCAAAACCTATGATTTCTGATGAATCCATGACTCAAATCTAGAAACTAAGAACAACCCAAAAATATTCAGATAATTCTACCGAAAAAAAAAAATTGCACTCAATTTGGACCTAATATGAGCAAGATATGATCATTTGAAGTTAGACTGTAAAACTAAAAAGCTCAATGGTTAAGGCTAAGAATTTTCAAACCTTGCTGATGTCAGAAGACTGCATCATTAAAATTGATGGGTTGGGGGCTGTCACAGAAGGCCCATATTTTGACGGTCATATGGCCATCAAATATAACACAGTAAATTTTTTTTTAATTTTTGATTTGATTTTATTTTTTTCAGATTTTTTTCAAAAGAAATTTCAAAAATTTGCCTCAGGTTGCATGCAGAGATGATCTAAAATCTGTCTCAATTTCCATGTAAGCTTGTTTGGCCAAAAATATTTGCCACAGATTTAACTTTCATCAAATATGAGCAAGTTTACAGTCATTTTCAACTGAAATGATGATCTAGACGCGATGGTGGGGTCAGATTTGGCTCAAAATGAGAGCTTTAAAGACACTAAAAGAATAATAGATAGAATATAGAAGAAATTTTTTGAATGTTATGACAGAAGTGGATGTTCTGCCCCACAGTGGGTGCCAAAAATGTGTGCTAAAAAGTAGTCACACTTCTATTAGTCATTATATTCAGGATTTCTGAAGAATGAGGTCTCAAATGGTGACTCATAGCTCTCTATTCATGGAGTGCAAGGGTTTGTGATGAAGGCCCTCATTTTAGACCTAGTTTATGCCCATGCAAGTACACCATGAAATGAGAGATTCAAAGAGGAAGAGCAAGATGCTAGTCTCCATGATCACCAAATATGCATTGGAAATGAGAATGAAAGTTGTTCTATATGATAACAATGCATGAAAGGAAACTAATCTATATGATAACAATGCATGAAAGGAAATATGCAAGATTAATCTATGTAAGGAAATATGCAAGATTAATCTATGAAAGAAATATGAATTTAAACTAGTATGAATCTACTCTAAATAGGTTGCCATGGATGCATGAGAGAAGAAGACAAGAAGAAGAGAAGTTGCATAGTTCAAGCTCAAATGCTCAAGCTCTCCTCCAAAATTTTTCTCCAAACCTGCAACATAAAAATAATATAAAAACTCTATATGTCTGATTCCTAAAATGAAAAGGAGAGGGCTCCTTATAAAGGAAAGTGTGGAGATGAATGCATCCTCAAGAGAAATGTGGGATAAATCCCTAAAAAGGAAAGTAAGAGGAAAAATCCCACCACTTATGAATATGTGTGGAGAAAAAGGAGTTTTATTTATTTTTTTATTTGATTTATTTCTTTTTTCATCACAAAGAGAGCTTTAAGTGGGGATTTTATTTATTTAATTAAAAGAGGGATTTTCTTTCAATTAAATAAGATCATTTTATTTAATTAAAAGGGGTGTTTTCTTTTAATTAAATAAGATTATTGATGAAATGATCAAACCTTAGGAAATATTGAAATAATTGAATTAATTATGATTTGATCAATGAAATTGATTTGAATTGAAAATATTGCAAAGCATTGGTTCAGGAAATTGATAAATTGATTCTGTCATTTGATAAATTGAAGAATGGGGGCCTATAGTCTAGGCAACCATTTTAGGGTGCATACAATTACCAATGACAAAAACTTTGTGTCTTTAGATCTTTAAGTGTCATGACAATATGTGTATGAGTAATCATACCATATCAACTTGACATCAATGAAAATATAATACATTAACTAATTTAATGTCTTACATTAACTTCCTGCATCTTGGTGATCACCAACTTTTTCATCTTCAAATATTCAATCAGTTATAGTTCATCGATCTCTCCCTTTGGCATTGATGGAAACATAATACATACTACTAATACAATATGAAATATATCATTTCTAGTTCATCAATCTCTTCCAAATTTATTTTTCTATAACTAATACAAATGTCTGACTCTTGGTAAGGTCTTCTAGCTTAGATTTGAGTCTTGTAGAGTACTTTCTTCATTCTTCATTCCCTTCACTAGATAGATGTAGTAACTTCTGATTTTGTCTCTCCCTTCTTTGTAGAATCTCTTCTCCCTTTTTTGGATAGATTTGCAGTGTTTAAATTTTCCAATTCTCTCCCTTAGATGGATGTTTCTTTGAATCTTTTCTCTGATGTTTTGTCTCCCTTTTACTATTCCTCTCCTTGATGGATAGTTCTTTTCTCTCCCTTTGACAATAATATATTTCATTGAATACTTCATCAAGTACATCTCTCCATATCTCTCCATATTCATTAAGTACATCTCTCCATAAGTACATCTCTCACTTTGATAGAAATTCCAAACTCTTTTCTCTTTTTTTAATATATTCCTTGAATTTCCTCTCCATCTGCAATACAATATCTCTGGTGTTCGGTGTAGATAAGTACCTTTCTATGTACTGATAAAACTTTGCAGTCCATTTCTTTGCTTGCATCAACATAAATGATCTTCTGATTGTGTGTAGGCTGGTGTAGCCTCCTAGTCATCTTAGTGACAAGTAGACAAGGTTCAGACCCCTAGTCTATTTCTCAGGTACTCAAATGTATCTTTAGGAAATGGATTTGTGAATATGTCTGCTAATTTTTCCTTGGATTGAACATATTCTAGTGTCACCTCTTTCTCTTGCACTTGTTCTCTTAAGTAATGATACTTGATAGAAATATGCTTTGTCTTAGCATGCATGGCTGGGTTCTTTGAGATGTTTATTGCACTTGTATTATCACAATAGATAATCACTGGTTCAAGGATTTCCATATTCATACCTTCTAGTAATTGTTTGATCCATGCAATGTTAGAGTAATTTGCAGCAACAGCCACATATTCTTCTTCTACAGTAGATTGTGAGATGCATCCTTGCTTCTTACTTATCCATGTGAAAAGTATGTCACCCATGAATAATGCTCCTCCTATTGTGTTCTTTCTATCATCTAAGTTTCCAGCCCAATCAACATTTGTATAGACTTGAAACTCAAATTTTCCTTCTCTTTTATACCATAATCCATAGTCCCCGATATTCTTTAGATATCTCAAAATTCTTTTGATAGCAATCATGTGTGATTCCATGGGATTAGCAGAGAATCTTGCAACTATTCCAACTGCATGTGCTATATCTGGTCTAGTATGAACAACATACATTAGTTTTCTAATCATAGATCTATATAGGGTCTGATTTACCTTGGTTGATTTGTCTTCCTTTGTCAGCTTGCATCTAATTACCATAGGTGTTCCAATTGGCTTGGATTCCTCCATCTTGAATATTTTTAGAACTTCCTTGATGTATTTGGATTGTGTGATGTATATGCCTGCATCCTGTTGAAGAATCTATAGACAAAGAAAGAAATTTATCTCTCCAAACATTGACATATCAAACTCTTTTCTCATTTCATTAGAAAATATTTGCATAACATATCATTACCTCCAAATATGATATCATCAACAAATAATTCAGTAATCAAAATGTTATCATCAGTATCTTCTTTAAAATATAGATTACTATTTTCACTTGTTCTTACAAATCCAATACCTATGAGATAGGAGTGAATTCTTACATACCATGCTCTCGGTGCTTATTTCAATCCATACAGGGCTTTGTGTACTCTACAAACCATGTTTCTTTTGTTAGGATCAACAAACCCTTCTAGTTGTTCAATGTATAACTCTTCTTCTAGTATTCCATTTAGGAATGCAGATTTGACATCCATTTAGTATACCTTGAATCCTTTGAATGCAAAATAAGCAAGTAGAATTTTGACTCCTTCTAGTCTCGCAATGGGTGCAAAGGTTTCTCCATAGTCAATACCTTCTTCTTGTGCATACCCCTTGCATACTAATCTTTCTTTGTTCCTTGTGACTTCTCCATTCTCATTCAGTTTGTTTCTAAATATCCATTTGGTACCAATGACATTCTTGTCATCCGGTCTAGGTACTAATATCCACATTTTTTTCTTTTCAATTTACTCAATTTCTTCATTCATTTTACTAACCCATTCTTCATTTTCAAGTGCAGTATTGACAGATTTATGCTCAAAATCAAAAATTAAACATCTAGTGTTCAGTGACTTACTTATTGTTCTCATTCTAGCATTTTTGTCTCCTATGATCTAGTTTTGTGGATGGTGTCTTCTGACATACTTGGAAAGTACCGGTTCATCTCTTTGTCCATAATTTTGATCATCATCTTTGACCTTCATTTTGATCTCCATCGCTTGTTACATTGTTGTGAGCAATTTTCATATTTTTGGTGTTTTCAGCCTGATTCTCAGGTCCATTGTTTTGTCACTCAAGGGCAATACATTGTTTCTCAAGAAAAGTGTCAGGTTCTTCACTATAGGCAAACCCGTTGTAGTCTTTCATTTCTTTTCTTCTTTCCTCATTATTTTTCTCAGCAAATTCATCCACTTTGACATTTGCACTTTTAATGATTTTGTTAGAGGATTTGTTAAGACATTTATAAGCCTTGCTTTGGGTAGAATAACCTACAAATATTCCTTCTTCACCTTTGGATTCAAGCTTTCCATTTCTATTATATTTTAAAATATAACATTGAATTTCAAAAATTACGAAGTAACTTACATTGGGTGTGTATGCATACCATAGCTCATAAGGTGTCTTATTGGTGTCTTTCTTCAATTGAACTCTATTCAATGTGTAGACAATAATATTGACAGCTTCTCTCTAGAATTTTTGTGTGATTCCTTCATCAATCATTAGTGTTTTGGCACCATCAACAATGAATATGTTCCTTCTTTCAGCAATCCCATACTATTTGGTGTTGTCAGTGCAGAAACCTGTCTTTGAATTCCATGCTCATTACAAAAGTTAGTGAATTTATCATAAATAAATTATCCTCTTCTATCTGATCTTAGACATTTTAGTTCCTTTCCACTTTGTTTTTCCACTATAGCTTTATACCATTTAAACATCTTGAATACTTCTAATTTTTCTTTTAAGAACATAACAGTCATCATTCTAGAATAATCATCAACAAAGAGAATGAAGTACCTATCACCATAGTAGCTCTTTGTTCTCATAGGTCCATATAGGTCAGTATGGACTAGCTCTAGAATAACATTAGATGTGTAGGTTTTTCTCTTGAAACTAGACTTTGTCATTTTACTATTTTGACAATTCTTACATATGATATGGTCAAGCTTTGACATGCTCGGTAAGCCTCTTACTTTTCATTTATTTCTTATCCTAACCATGTTGTCAAAATTCACATGATATAACATTTTATGCCACAACCATATGTCTTCATTTCTAGCCATTAAATAAGTGGTGTTAATATCATCGAGATTGAATAGGTTACCTTTTTTCTGTTCACCAGTTCCGATCAACCTTCCTGATTCATTAAAGATATTTGCCTTTTTGTTCTCAAATGAAACTTGGTTTCCTATGCTATTTAGTTGTGAAACACTTAATAAATTATAGTTAAGTCCTTTCACCCAATATGCATTTTCACATCTGATCAGATTATTCAACATTATGGCTCCTTTACCTTCAATCGGACAAGGTGAGTCATTACCCATTCTTACCAATCCACCATTATAGTATTCAAAAGTTTCAAATTTTTTCTTATCTCTAGTCATGTGATGAGTACAACCACTATCAATAATCCATAAATCATTCTAACTAACCTTAGATATGAGTGCAGTTTCAATATACCTTTCCTCTTTGTCTAAATCATCTTTCATAGCAAAAAATACCACCTCAATATCTTCATCAGATTTGGTGTCAGTATTTCCAGCTTTGTTTTCAGCGAGGTAACAAGCCTTATTTCCTTTGTCCTTATAGTCTTAGTTGTCTCTTCTATCATATTTTCAGTTTCTTCGGTAATCTCTTTCATCACCTCTATCAAACTTCTTTTCATAAGTTCTATCATTACTTCTGTCATATTTTCTTTTTTTAGGACATCTAGCAGCAAAGTGTCCAATCTCTTTACAATTAAAACATATAAGTGGTAGTTTACCTTTGTATCTACCTTTGCCTCTCTGCAATCTTCTAGCCATTAGTGCTTCAATCTCATCAAGTTCTTGGTCATCACTATCATTTCTCATAGTGTGTTTATGACTTGATTTACTTATTTTCAAA
>MU224542.1:1312504-1330997 GCA_018584345.1 Thuja plicata | reverse complement strand
TAGCCATTAGTGCTTCAATCTCATCAAGTTCTTGGTCATCACTATCATTTCTCATAGTGTGTTTATGACTTGATTTACTTATTTTCAAAGAAGATTTGAATGCAGACTCAATAGTTGGTAAGACACTTTTGTCAAAGTTATTCATCTCAAATGAAATAATTCTACCAATCAAACTATCTAGAGTAACATTTTTATTTGCTACTGCTCTCATTTCTTGTATAGTAGATACTCTAATAGCATAAATAGGTAGTAAGGTTCTTAGAATTTTACTTACGACTATTTCTTCTTCAAGTACACCTCCTACTCCTGAGATAGCAATTACAATCTCTATGATTCTGCAGCTATATTGAGTGATGTTTTCTCCTTCTTTAATTCTTAGGTCATAAAACTTTCCTCTTAGGATTTCTTCCTTAGCCCTTAGCACATTCTTATCTCCTCCATGTACTAGCTTCAATTTGTCCCACATTTTCTTTGCAGTGGTGCATGATTTGACATCTTCAAATTCAGCATCAGAGAGTGAGAAAGCAAGTTCTATCATCATAGATTTGTGTTCATTCTTTTCTCTCAATTTATTATCTTTGGAGGTCCTGTAGGTAACAAAAATTTAGTATCTAAGTATTGAGTGACATCATTTCCAATACCTGATAGGTGGAGTCTTATCCTACTTTGCCATGATGCAAAGTTGTCTTTGTTCAACTTAGGCACATCCCTTTTTCTCATCTTGTGATCTCTAGCTTGAGTCTTTAAACTCCCTTTCTAAGCACACAAACTCTGATACCAATTGTTAGAATAACTAAGAGGGGGGTTGAATCAGTGGCCTCAAAAATTAATCCAATAAATCAACCCAAAAATTTATACCACAAATATAAAACCTCTAGTTATGTTTAGTCCTACAAGATTTATGCCTCTAAATAATCTTATGAAATAACTACCGCTCAAAGTATATTGTTTATCCTTTTTCTTAAGCTTTACCGAATAGCAGTCTAGTCTTTACCGAAATACAATAAATAACTTAGTGTTTACCGATCAACCATGTTTTAGTAATGTGTAAAGAAAAACATCAAAGAAATGAACCATATACACATTTGACACATGGATTTTTAACGTGGAAACCCTGTTAGGGGAAAAACCACTTGGTACCGGTAACCCAAAATTTCTACTCTTCTAAAGTGAGCTCGGTGAAGAGCCAACCCTATTAAAGATTACCAACAAACTGTATAGTGCCACCTTGTTAGAGGATTTATCACTAACAGATTATCACTTGACCTAGAATTTACTATGTTGTCAACATGAAAACCTTTTAATACTCCTTGGGATGCATCTCAATATATAAAGGATGGTTAGATCCTACTCTGTTAATAGATTTTCTGAATCAATGGTTAAACTAAAATAGTATATGATTTGTTCTTAAATAAAACTTAATCTTGCATATGTTTAGATCTATCATAAGCTCATAATACCTTTCTGATCAATGTTTCTCTTCTATTCCTTTGCTCCACTTCTTTCTTCTCGGTGAATGTTGTTTCATCTCTATTGCTCGGTGTCTACAGAAATCTTTAGCTCTGTTCTTCAGCTTGTATGATCAAGTCTGTATGAAGACTTCTATCTTCACTAGAATTCTCTTCAGCATTCCATAGTTCATTATGAATTACTTGTCTCTTTATAAAGACATGATTTCACCATTTCTTGTCCTTGTTTTCTTCATTGATCACTTCTTGATCCGTAAAGATCGCCATCCTTTCTTTAGTTTTAATCTGTAAAAATCTCCTTGTTTTATGGAATAAAACATGCTTTAAATATTCTTCTTATCTTTATCTTTTAATTAATCAATGAAAACAAAGTAATCACATGATTAACTCTATCTTTAGCTCCTACCAGCTAAGTTGTTTTGTCACTTTCCTAACTTCAGTTCTCATCAGTCAACACTTCAGTTGTGCTCAGTGAATACTGCAGATAGCTTGGGCATCAACTTTAGTTATGTTTAGTGACAACTATAGTTAGTTCGGTAATGCTTTCTCAGGTATCACTTGCTCAGATAACACTGTTCATTGGGTAACACTATGAACTTCTGTGCTCGGGGTTCACTAGCCCTCAAGGTTTACTCTCACCTGATGTACATGATTACCGATGAAAAAAACATTGTCTCTTTAGATCTTTAACTGTTATGACAATATGTGTATGAGAAATTGTACCATATCAAGTTGATATCAATGACAGTACAATACATTAACTAATTTAATTTCTTGCATTAACTTCCTGCATCTCGATGATCATCAACTTTGTCATCTTCAAACATTCAATCAATCATTGTTCATCAATATGTAATAGTTCAAAAATAGAGATATAGGAAGGGGTCTTCTTGAGATGTTCTAATAGAATATATTGGCCCAATGACAGGGAAAATGAATTGGAAGGTATCATTGGTTTTGATGAGGCTCCTTGCATTGTAATCTTGGCTCGACAATTCATGATAACACAGTTAGTATCTAGGCCTCGGACTGTAATGGTGTTGATGGTCAGGTTCAACATTTGTAAATATGGGTAAATTGTAAATGTATAACCCACAATAACAAGATAAACCTAGCCACAAAATATTTATCAATCATAGTTAGTATCCCTTAATACCAAGAGAGATGACAGATAATAATAGAAATACATGCAAATCATATAAATGAATTCAATTCAAAACAATACTATGTAAGCTAGATTCGAGTCTCCATTGTTATTCTTCTTATTAGTGTAAAGTGTGGGCTCTCAGATATTGCTCACTTCGACACCATAAGAATTCAAAGTATGTGGTTGTAAATTATGAGAAGTGGCTCTCATTATATAGATTTTTTTTTATTTCAATCAGGATTCTAGGATTGAAGAGATAACTTTAATTAATTGAGAAGTTCAACTCAAATTTATTGGGGAGTGATAGATAATAATGAAAATGCATACAATTTAGATAAATTAATTCAATTCAAAATAATACTATGCAAACTAGATTTGAGTCTCCCTTTTTCTTCTCCTTCTTGATGCAAAGTGTGGGCTCTTAGATATTTTCTCACTTAGAAAACATAAGAATTCAAAGTATGCGTTATGAATTATGAAAATTAGCTCTCATCATATAAAAATTCTTGATTTCAATCAATATTTTATGATTGAGGAGATAACTAAAATATATTGAAGAGTCAACTGGATTTGATTGAAGAGTTGAAATCAATTGATTGCGAAGTGAAGTAAATTAATTAACTTGTTAAGAGAATAGATTGATTTGTTAACTCATTTAATTATGAGTGACGTAATTTTCATTAGGAAATGAACTAAATAGATTAATTAAATGACCAAATAGATTGAATAGTCAACATAATAGATTGGACATATGACTAAATAGATTGAATAGTCATAAAATGTGATTGAAGAGTTAAGAAAGGTGATTGAAGAGTTAGGCTAAGACTTGGTGTTAGTTAGAACTAGAAGAATAAATCCATTTAAATATATTAGAAAATTTATTTAACTGCACTTGTTGATTATAAATAAAACATTTATTTACAAGAATAATAATTAGAAAATTAAAAAAATTAACATTTATCTAATATTATGAGAAATTGGTGAATTAATTATAGTTATTACATAAATGTAATAATAAAAATGAGGAAGTATTAATTAAATAAAATAATTATTTAATTAATTGTGATGACAAGGGATTAATTAGATAATAATATTTAATTAATTAATTTATAAAAGAATAAGTGATGCAAATTGGTTAGAAGTTTAATAATTAAATAATCAATTTAAATTACTTAACTATGGAAATTAGAGTGAAATAGTGAATTTAAATTTAGAATATAGTAGAAGGATGCAAATAAGTTAACTAATATAGATTATTTAACAATTTAAGAGGAATATTAGTAAAATCATTGTGCACGGGCAACAAGTCAGTCTTAGGTATCTATAGGTATTAAGAGAAGATAAGAACACATATGAAAACACAAATGCAACAGATTAGGCATGTCCAAAAGTGTACCTTATTTTCTTGTAATGCTATAATTTATAACTAAAAAAAAGAATATCTAAGAAATACAATTAATTCTCTATAAAAAAATCATTTGATATCGATATATATGAGATACAATTCTTACATTTATTCCACCTAAACTTACAACTATTTATTCACACTAAAATAAGTTAATATATCTTCTAACTTTTAGTGTGATATTTCTAAATCTTATAAATTGGACCAAATCTAACTTGATCTCTAAGTTTACTTTCCATCTTAAAAATAACTAACATAAATAAATCTTAAATATGAGCATAATATCTATACTTATTAAAGATTCTTAAATTAAACTTAACATGCATGAGAACAATACTATTTTAGATATAAGTGTAGAGAGAGAACAATGGGAGATTCATTTGAAAATTTGCGCAGAAAATAAGGCACATATTCATCTAGAAAAATTTATGGTAAATAATGTAGTTCTATCTCAACTCATTGCAATTACAAATAATAAATGACAGAACTACAAATAAATGCAATATTTCTCCCATTTGCTAATTCGTACACGTATTTTAATCAAAGACCTTTTCTGCCTCAGTCACAACCACAACTCAAAATTCTACTTTTATTGTCACTGCCCACTTTTAATTTCTTTAAGCATCAAAATGATTTAACTAAATATTAAAATATAGTGGAAATAACTATTTTGATTTAATTAATAATTCTATTAAATGGTGTACTCTGAGTGTTGCATAGACAATGGTATTCTTTGTTTTTTATATTAAAAGCAACCAAAACTAGAGGGCTGACCCAAGAGAACAACAGGAGGCAAAGCTTCAAGAACAAAAGTTACCGCACACAAAAAACAAAAGCCAGTAACAACAGACAGTCAACCAATCCCTTCCCTTAATATCAAAAAACCCCTCCACTATCTAACTAACAACAACATAACATTAAAAAGGTAAATTATAGGAATACTAGTAGCAGTACCTCAATAACTACTAATATCAGTGCAAATGTAGCTACAAAGAGTATTAAAAGTATATATGAATCCATTATGGATATAAAAACAAGTTCCTCAACAAAGTAGTATCCAAAGTACCATGCCACCCAGAGCTAAAGCAAAAAAGAACCCTATTGGTTCTCCTAAGGAAAAACAAAGAGGAAAAGAACACAGCTTGTGACCCAACCATCAATTTTCTTTTTTGACCACGCTATGTTCAGACAACAGAAGTCGAGTTCAATCATTAGACATGAATTTGAACAAATTCTTATTCTCATCACATTCTGCATCCTTCTTGTGCTCCTTCACCTATCACATAAGACATAAATTAGTGGACAAGGAGTGCATTGATGGAAAACTAAGTCATAGTGGTGAAGCTCTTATCAAGAGTCATAAACTCATTTTTATCTTGTTTATTTCCTCCTTTTTGGTCACACACCCCACACACGGGCCAATCTTCTCCTTTTTTTTGTCATCTTCAGTACATTCAGAACCTTCAATTTTCCTCCCCAAGTCCCCAACAACATGTTTCCCTTTAGTGTGTGAAGGAGAAGAGACGGTGTTAATCTTAAAGTTGGTTGAAACATGGGTAGAGCTAGTGTTGTTATTAGTCCCCTTCTTAATCATCCCAAAAATTTCAATGTCCTCCGAACCAGGCTCCTCATCATCTTCCTCGATATATTTTTCCATAACTGCTTTTTCCTTCTTGTGTGGTTTAGCAACAATTCTGTTGGATCTATGAGGTGTTTCACCCACGACAACATCAAAGTCCAAAATGTGAACATTAGGTTCTTTCTTAGGTTTTTAAGCCTTCGTAGGGGGTGTTGGACTTCATAACGGGATCAAAAACTAGGTTCACAACCTGACTCAGGGATTAGACATCCTATCCGAGAATTTATCCTCCTTAACATGAAGGGTCATTTAAATTATCAACCCGAGGACGTATACTTGAAATGAATTTGCAAATTATATGAACTATAGGATTCTTTGAGTTACTCTATTATTGCAAAACTTAAAATATAACAATGCTGGAAATGAATCTAACTTTGCAGTAATGGCTATAGGAAACTGTGTAAATTACTACAATAGTGGCTGCAAATGGTACAAAACTACTAAAATTAACATCGCTGCAACATAACTAATATCAAACAACATATTATTGATCACTAAGCATCTAAACTATAATCTAAACTACTATAAACAATTATAGAGTCACAGTATCTCAAGTGGCCTTTTCTTGAGTGGATACAATCTTAGCTACAAGTATTCAATATTCAATATTCAATATACAAGATCAATTTCTGAAATCATATTCTTATTGCAAATCAAAATGATTAAATCAACCGATATCAAACTTGCTGATTAAACAAAGACACTACTAATAAGACTTGACACAAACTAGATACTCCCTAACCCCCCTTTTCACTCAAGCAAGAGCTCATAGATATACATGAGTCTTGAGAGTTGGATTAATTACAAACTCAACATATTGTGACAAATTTAATTTCTCCCACAACATCAAGGATGTGAATTATTCCCCAACAAGCTAATAAGAAAGTAATTGAAATGAGCTAAGTGTTATAATCCACTTCAAACTCTTAAAACATGAAAATACATATATGACTTCAAATATGCATAAATACATGCCATAATTATTTAGGAATCATAAATTATTGTTCCCACAATTTACTCCATTTTTTTCTGACTTCAATAACTTTATATCCACGAGATAAACAAGAGGTGGAAGAGTTCAAATCAAACTCGAAGTCATTCCTTAACTTTTTCCTTCAAACTCACCACCTTTGACTCAGTCAACTTCAGATGCATTTTTCTCATTAATTATTATGAATTAACTCAAAAAATAAAAAGGGTTGTTGCTCCTCCTTTTCATATTTCCAAATCATTAAGGAAATCTGGATTTTATTAAGAATTGAGGGAGATAATCCTGTTTTATTGAAACTAGTTTTTGACTTTTTATGTTGTCTTTTTTGTTGCCACTTTTTCTACAGTCAACTTCAAACACGTGTTTATCATTAAAAATTATGAGTTAACTCAAAATACCAAAAGGGTGTTATATTTCCAAATCATTAAGAAAATATTTATTTCATTAAGAAATGTGGGCGATATGCTCATTATTCTGAAACTGGGCGTTGACGTTTTTTGCATTTCCAGCAACTCCTAAATGTTGACAAATGTCAACTTGCTTCTCCTTCTTTCCAACTGCATGAATGACTCAAATATCTCACAAACAATATGTTAATCATCTCAAAATACTTATTATTTAATAATACCCATTTATCATAATATTTTATTACAATTTAGCATTAACTATCTAAACATACAAATGATAATCAATAAGTCATTAATCAGAGTTAATGCTTCATAAATCAAGGTAATGTATGGAAATGACTTTGGAAAGATATTTTAAAAATAGGTTAAAGTGTTATAGACAAGGAATATAAATATTAAATTTTATAGGCTCATTAGGCGGAGCCATTGGGACACCTCTATTTTTTTGGCCCATTTTAGTAGTGGTTCCCAAAGGAGAGGTGTAGGGAGACTGATGAGGGGTGCTGGGTTTTTTAGAATTTTTATTGTTCACCATCAAGGGGTCCATAGAAAAGTCAGGGGAGGTGGGGACACCCTGGATAGGGATATTTATGGGAGGGCACAATGCCAAATAAAAGTTATAAAGTATCAGCATGATGCCCTAGGTGGAGGATGGAATAGTTTTTATTCTTGATGCAGCGCTCACACACCTCCTTGACAGTGGCTTCTAAAGAGTACATGAGGAAAATGGGTAGAGAAATTAGTTCCTAATGTCGAAGATGGTTGATCAAGGGAAAATGATAAAAGTAAAAACCCCAAAGTGCACCTCGAGGGTGAAATATTTCATAATACCATACACACCTAAGGCTCGGGAGGCTCCTCCCAGTCAAAGTCATCACTAAATTTGATAGGCACTTCATTCTTTCTAAAGAATCTCTTCAAGCTGGTTTCATCAAAAAAAATTATCATTCTTTTCCACTTCCTTCCTTCTGTGGTAAGCCCTGTCGCCTGCGCGATAACTTCCTCATCAATTTAAAAGGTGATACCCCCCATAGTGACCATCATTTTGTTTGAGTTGTTCACAAATTAAAAAGAGTAGTTTTCATCAGATCTAGTCATAGCTTCCATATAAGGTATAATGCCACCCTCATCTTGAATTATTGAGAGCTAAGGGTTAGTGCGGATGGAGTCCTCAATTTTTTCTGGCTCGGCCCACACCATATTTCCCCCATTTTAGAATCAGAATGTGAATTCTCCAGAGTGACAATGTGAGAAAAATTCCAGGAAGGAAATCGTAGGAGTTGTAGCGTATTATTTCGGCTTTAAGAAGTGCTATGCTAGAAAAGCTGCAAAAGGAGGTAATAATTGACATCTAAATTACTTCCCAAAGAGAGCACACGCCAACAAGGAAACATGTGTGAGAGGTCACATTTCATAATTTCTTCGATGCTGAGAATTAAATTGTGATGGAAATGAGTGGAGGCCATAGTGGGGCCATGAGTGAAATATTTATTATGGTTCAATGCTTTAATATCCTTGAGATCAAAGGATCTTGCAGGACTCCTCATAATTTGGTGTAATCATACCCATTCGGTTAAAAATATAATAATCCCAGTAGTGATTTGACCTCAACTTGTTCGTTATATCTAGTAAAAACATATTTGAATTTGAATTTAGGACATGAGGAAATACCGTCATAAACCAAGCCTCTCGGCCGAGCCAATAAGTCATCTAATCAAACATGAGATTTGAGTCATTATTGATGTAGAGTTTCTCTCTCCTGATAAGGGATTTAGTAATATCAAGAAGAGGGGCCAAGTTCCTCCAACAACACATTCCTAATTTCCCCAAGCCTTCACAATATTCCCAAGCCTTCATGACATTCCCAATGTCACAAAATTCCCTTCCCTGTAAATATGTTGAATTTTAAAGTCCTCTAGCCTAGTTAACAACAAGCAGATGTCCTTGAAATTTTTTTTTTATCTTCCAACTAACTTGTGTGCTTCCTTTCATGGTATCTATGATTAAATTTGAATCTCCATCAATGACAAGCCTTCTAGAACCAATAGAAAGTGCATATTTAGGACGTAGAGGAGAGAAAGAGCCTCAACAAAATTACTTGAAGCAGGTTTGAACATCAAAGCGAAGGCAGACACCATTCCACCTCTCTCATCCCTATTGGATCCTCCTCCCGTGGCCAGACCATTTCGGGTTGCACCAACAAAATTTAATTTTAGCCAAGAGGGGGATGAAGTAGACCATTTGGTCCTTAACGCGCCATCTTCTTAGAGTTGTCAAATTTTAAGAAGGAATCAAGTAAATTCCATTTCCTCACCAGCAAATAATCCACAGTGGATGGGGGATTAAATGGTGTCTTTGCTAGATAAGAGATATGGAGCTTTTATAAATTGATAAATCTAAAGTTATTTTTAAACTTTTGTTTCCTTTTTTTAAAAAATTTAGTTTATTTTATTGATTACCTGTTTATAATAAAATATGACAATATAAATTTAGTAATATTTATAATTATTATTTTTAATATAAATAATTTTTGAATTAGTTTTTCTCAATTTTGTAAATATAAATTAATAATTTAAAAAATAAAAAATAATAATATATATTGATATTAATGATATCTATATTTTTATTACATTTTAAAATTAGCAGTCACATGCTTTTGTGCATGCAGCCGAGAGTCAATAGGAGATTTGATTTTCCATGAATAAAATAATTTGTACAATGCACAAAGTAGATCACTAATACTGAAATATATAAAAATAAATAAAAAATTATACACAATAAAAATAATATTATTAAAATTAAATTAAATAACAAAAAGTATTTATAAATGCTTTTAAATTTTATTAAAATCTAAAAATTTCACTACTTGTATTTTTGTAATTTTTTATTTATTTTAACTACGAATAAACTTGCACCTTAAAAACCTACACTAGTTAAATAATTAGACTTCACAAATATACTATACCCGGGTGGAAGTTGATAGTTTGCAGAGTTCTAGAATATTTGGAAAATGTTCAAATTGTTGAAATAAATGGATCTTTGTTCTAGGTGATCTCCACCAGGCTACCTCTGGTGGCCCTACTATTTCCATCCCACAAAAATTGACATAATCTCATCGCTTGCCTATCAGGATATGGTAACTACAAGTTTTGTTGTTTTAAAACACTCTTATAGAAAATCTTCCCAGTACCATGTATAATATTGTATAATCTCTATGGCTATGGGTAAACATGACCTAGATTAAAGATATTAATCGTAAAAAATCCATGAAATAAGGACCAAAAAAGATGAGACAAAGATAAGGGGAAAAATTTAGTGAAAACCATGTAAAAGGATAATCTATTGAATGATAGATTAATTGTTATTCTTTTCATAATCCTGCATTACTAACTAAACCAACGTAGGACAAAAAACAAATGTAATAGCGATGGGGAGCAAGTGGGAGAGAGTGGGCAGAGGAGAGGAGAAAAGAGCGGGAATGAGTTTTTTGAATCTGGAAGATGGAGGAAAGCTGGGAGATGGAGGATCTACGAAAGGTCCTATGCGAGTAGGGGGAATCTTGTCGGGGGAAGCAGAGATTACAAATCAAGGACTATCGTGCATAGAGAAGAATGAGGGTGGGCCAGGTTTGGGCTCCACAAAGAATGTCAAATCAACTCTGGAATCAGAGGAAAAGAAGACAATAGACTCGAAGCACAAGTTTGAGTCAGTGGAAGGTAAGGCACATGGACAGCCCTTGATTCCTAGGAAATGGGCGGGTCTTTTTGGAATCAAACCAATAGGAAAATCCCTTTTCCCAAAATTTAATACCCTAAATGACCCTAACAAAGGTTTCTTTGGGATAGATATCCCTGATGAGTTAATGGACCATACAATTTCACTAATGACGTCCTCCCTAGTAGGAAAATTTCTGGTTCCTAGACCAAATATAGACATTGTTAGGTCTTTTATGGAAAAGAAACGGAACCTAAAAGGTCAAGTCGATGTAGCAGCTATGCCCAAAGGTTTCTTTTCGTTTGAGTTCTTGAATGGAGAAGATCTATCTAATGTTCTATGTTAAGGACCCTGGATGATGGGGAAGCATTCTCTGTCCCTTCAAAAATGGACGACAAGCCTAGATTATAATGATAGCTTTTTCAAGGCAGCACCAGTTTGGATCTGCCTACTAGGGTTGCCCCTAGAATATTGGCATGAGGATATATTTATGGCATTTTCTAATGTTTTTGGTGAACTCCTATCTATAGACCCTATGATGGACTCAAGATCAAGACAGGTCTATGCTAGGATCTTTGTGAATATTCAATAGAACGTAGAGCTTCCTCAAGTTTTGACTCTAAAATCTAAGTTGGGAACCTGGACCCAGGAAGTTGAATATGAGTCAATGCCCTTTGCGTGTTTTTCATGCAAAAAAGTGGGTCATTGGGTGAAACACTACCCTCTAAAACTAAACAAGGAGAAAAAGAAGGAGCAAGATCAGCCGAAAGGAGCTAGGCTAGAATGGAAAAAGAAAAATGAGGAAGTTAAGTCTCTTCTTTCATGTAATGAAGATCAGGAGACAAGGGAAAGTGAAGAAAAGGAGAAGGACCTCACATTGAGTGCCCAAAAATATGAGCCTTAGAAGGAGACAAACCCCATCCCAAAAGTAGAAAGCAATCAAGAAGAGACTAAAGAACCAAGGAGTCAGAACTCAAAATAGGACAAAAGAGGAGAACAAACTAAAGCTGAAGAGAAGGAAAACATCCCTATAATGGAAGATTGGAAGACTCAAAATAAGGAGGGCTATAGGAAAAAGGAGAGAGAGGGGGAATAAAACACTCAGGATATTAAATTAGAAATGAGAACTCTGTCTTTAGCTCCTCCTCTTAATTCTATGACTTCACCTCTGGGTAGTTTGAATATTGGTGAAGAGGAGGGAATGGACAACTCTTGGAAAATAATGGAAAGAAATAAAAAAAAACTCAGGAAAGAAATGACCTACTACTCCAATAGTAAATATACATGGAAAATTATCTGGTAAGAAATCTAAGTACACCCTAATGGGGAACTCAACAATTAAGCTGGCAAAGAAAGGAGGTAAACCTGGTGTTCTGACAAGAGGTAAAAACCAACAGAAAGCAGACATAGGATCTCTGAAGAATGAGAGAGGAAGAAAATATGGAAAATAAAAAAGGGAAGAAGAAGCAAAACAAAATATTGTGGATGGAAGGAAGCTCACCATCCAGCAGGTATGCTTACCAATTTTATAATGAAGATTGTCTCCTGGAATGTTAGAGGACTAAACAGTCCTCACAAACAAGATGTAGTTATAAATTTAGTTAGAGATTCCAAGTTAGATATGCTTTTGATTCAAGAAACCAAAATGTCGAAAGACAAAATTGAAAAAACTAAATTGATGAAAAATGGAGCCTGTTTGGGTAGTAGCTCAGATGGGGCTTCGGGGGGCTTGGCTATATTTTGGAACCAAGATTCTTTAGTCTGTAATTTGATCAAAGAAGACAAAAACTTCCTTGCTGTGAAAGTTCAAATTACTAAAGACAAGTTTGAATGGATCATTATTAATGTCTATGCTCCAAATACGAAAAATGGAAGACTCAAACTCTGGAAGAAACTCCAGAGTGTTAAGAAGACCCATATCAACTCAAATATTTAGATAATGGGAGATTTCAATACTCCTTTGAAGTAGGAAGAGAAGTTTGGAGGTAATTTATCTCAGGTGGATAGTAGGATGGATCTGATGGAATTTATTTTAAATGAAGGCTTGATGGACGTCGATCTAGAAGGTATAAACTTCACTTGGTCTAACCAGAGAGTGGGAGCTGACTTCATTCAAGTTAAGCTCGACAGAGTGCTGATCAACCTGGAGTGGTACACTCAGTTTTCCTGCTCCCTCTCTTCCATCTCAAGAATAGGTTTGGATCACTTCCCTATCTCCTTTACCTTTTCTCCTTTTGATGGTAAAAGAAATGCTCCTTTCAGATTTGAAAAAATTTGGCTTGATCACCCTGATCTGGAGAAGAAGATTAGAAAACGGTGGAACATTGAAGTGGAAGGTACTGCAATGTTCATCATGGCTAAGAAACTGGCCAATGTTAAGAAAAATATCAAAATTTGGAACAAGAATGTGTCCAGGGACATCTTCAAAACCAAAGATAAAATTAAAATGGAATTAAAGGAAATTCAATCTGAGGGTCTATTAGAGAATTTGAGATCTAAAGAGCAGTAGGTTCTTGTGGATTACCACAATATAATTGCCAAAGAGGAAAATTTCTGGAGACAGAGATCTAGATCATTATGGCTCAAAGCTGGAGATAAGAACACTAGATTCTTTCACCTAACTTCTCTCAAACACAAAGCTTCAAACAGGATTCATTTTTTATCAGCTCCTAGAGGAATCATCACCAAGGAAGAGGAAATCAGAAAGGAAATGATGGAGTACTTCGCAGGCCTCCTAACTAAGGAACATAATCTTAGTCATGAGGATCAAAGAAAACTTCTTGACTGTATTCCTAGTATTTTGGATAATCATAGTAACTCTTTTCTCAAAGCTATACCTAAGGAAGCTGAAATTAGGAATGCCATTGTGTCTTTTGAAGGAGAAAAATCCCAGGGTTGGATGGCTTTCAGATGTTCTTCTTCCAGCACTTCTAGGAAATTACTGGTAAAAATGTTTGCTCTATAGTTAAGGAATTCTTTGGGTCTAAAACTATCCTCAAAGAGCTCAATGCTACTTTCATAGATCTTATTCCAAAAAAATTGAGAGCTGACACTGTGGGCGGCTTTAGACCAATAAGTCTGTGCAACTCTTTTTATAAAATCATATCTAAAGTCCTTACTTCTAGATTGTTGAGCATCCTTCCTAGCTTGATATCTCTACAGCAGAATTACTTTGTGCTAGGGAGGTAGATTCTGGACTCGATCATGGTTGTTCATGAGAATATCCATTCTCTCTCAGCATCCAAAAAACAAGGTTTTCTGATGAAATTGGATTTGTCCAAAGCTTATGATAGAGTGGATTGGGAATTCCTCCCCTGTTTCTTGAGGTCTTTTGGTTTTGACGAGGGAGTGATCAAACTCATAATGCAGCTGGTTACTACGGTCTCCTCCTCTATTTTGGTTAATGGGGGCTCATCTCACTTCTTCCACCCTTCTAGAGGCTTGAGACAAGGAGACCCCATCTCTCCTATTTTGTTTTCTATCATGGCGGAGAGTCTGGGTAGATTTATCCAAAGCCTTGTGAACAAAGGAATGATCTCTGGGATTCAACCCTCTTCTACCCAGCTGATATGCTCACATGAGAAATTTGTTGATGATACAATTATGATGGGAGAAGCTTTAGTTAAAGAAACTAGAAATATGAAGATGGTGCTGAATACTTATACTGGAGCTTCTAGCCAACTAATAAATTGGGAAAAAATCTCTCTCTTTTTCTATAACACTCCTGAAGACAAACAAAGAAAGATTTCCTCTATTTTAGGCTATAAGATTGGGGTTCTCCGGACTCCTTACCTAGGCCTCCCTCTTTGCATTAAACCTGATGATATTTTTTGGAATAAGATCATTGATAGATTTCACAATAAGCTTGTAGGCTAGAAAGGAGCAACCCTTAGCCTTGCTGGGAAAGTCCAACTTCTTAAGTCTACTCTTTAGAATCTCCCAGTTTATGCTCTAAGCTTCTTTAAGATCCCTAATAAGTTTGCTGAACTGATAGAAAAAATCCAAAGGTGTTTCTTATGGTCAGGAGTTGAGGAAAAAATAAATTTAGTCTTATAGCTTGGGAGGTGGTTTGTAAACCTAAGAAATGGGGAGGATTGGGGATCAGAAGAAGAAAGAATACTAATAAGGCTCTTATGGCTAAACAGTGTTGGAGAATCTTTAAGGAAGAAAAGGAATGGTATTCTATTCTGAAAAGGAAATACCATATCCACTCTCTAGAGGAAATGCTTAATAACTCCCAGGAAGTTAATGGATCCTTTATATGGAATAGTATCTATAGAGGTAAAGAGATAATAAAAAAGGGAGTAAGATGGAAACTGGGAAATGGCAGGAAGATAAATTTATGGAAAGAAAAATGGCTGGAAAATAAATCCTAAAAGAGAATGAAGAGTGGAGTTTGGCTATTCTTGACTACCAAGATATTATGGGAGAAAAGGTGGCAGATTACTAGATTAACAAAAAATGGGTGGACCTTGGTACCTTTGAAGGAATACTATCTCAAATCAATGCCCAACTCAACTCTTGGTTTCCTACAAATGCTCTGGATTCTTTGATTTGGAGCCCATAACCTAATGGAAAATTCTCTATTGCTTCGGCTTTGGCCCTTCTGCTCTCCAGTAGCTCCCAGCCTCTTAGTGCTCAGGTTTGGAATTCCAACCTTATCCCTAAAATTAACATGTTTTTTTGGCTCTTGACATAAGATAAAATCCTTACGGTGGATAATCTCTGTAAAAGAGGTTTCATCATGCCAAACATATGTTACCTTTGCCTCTCTGAAGCTGAAAACTGTAACCATCTATTGATACACTGTCCCTTCTCTAATCAGGTCTGGGACTTAGTGTTTAAGTATTTCATTATGGATTGGGTCAAACCTTATAGTGCTCAGGAGATGATTTCTCAATGGATGTGTCCTAGAAAGGGTAAAGACTATAAGGAGATGTGGCAGCTCTTCCTCCCTCACTTCTCAAGGAGGATATGGAAGGAGAGGAATAATAGGGTCTTTAGAGAAAAAATTCCTCCCACTCAGTTGTGGCTAGTCAAATAATAAGAGGAATGCTAGAAAACTTTAATGTGTCTTTCCCTCAAAGGAGTAACATTTTGAACCTTTAGGAAATATCAAGTTCCGAATGGGGGAACCCTGGAAAACAAGAGACTAAGACTTTAGACAAGAGGCAAAATACAAGATGGTCTGCTCCACCTTATGGTTGGGCGAAAGGCAACTTTGATGGAGCTGCTAAGGGGAATCCGGGAAAAGATGGAGGTGGTGGATGCATAAGAGATAGTGTTGGGAATTTTCTGGGAGCAGTTGTTTTTCCTTTTGGAAATCAAACAAACCATGTAGCCGAAGCAATGGTGGCTCTTATGGTTGTTAGTCAGGCTAAAGAAAAAGGAATTTTGAAATTTTGGTTGAAGGGAGACTCATTAAATATCATTAACTATATCAAAGGCAAAGTTAAAGCAGCCTGGACTATAGCTCACATAATAGACAAAATCAAATTGACTCTGCTTATTTTTGAAGAAAGTTATGTTTCCCACATGTACAGGGAAGGAAATAGGGTTGCGGATAGTTTAGCCAATGTGGGTGTTAATTGTGAAACAATGACATCATGGAATGGGGAGGTGGATTTAAGTTTTGATATTTCGCATCTCATCAAGTATGACAAAGTGAATCAAAATGAAGGCTTACCATAAATAAGTATTAATAATGATTAAGACAGCTAAGTTTAATGATGGCATTTACTGTCAGTTGAGGCTTGTGGGTTTGAATGAAATTGCCTACTCACACAGATTGTCGGTCACAAATAATAAGCAAAACCAGAGAAAGCTTAATCTCTACTCTCTGTCAAACGGTAGCCTGTTAGTTCAAAATTTTACAACATTGGGGGGGTCTGAAGAGGGAGGAGCTGATGGATTTCTCAAAATGGAAGAAAAAGAAGAAAGTTTGGAGAAGACTCAGAAATGGAGGAGTTACGAACTTCATGGAATGCCTGCACGATGCAGATAAGGAAATCACGAAGAAATTTATAGATGGATGGAAGAATGGGAAGGTGAATCTATGGGGTAAATCTATCCCACTTACCTTGAATCTCATATCTGAAATTACAAGCATTCCTGCTGAAGGAATGAAGTTCTATAGAGATGATAAGAGGATGGGTACTCAAGGCTTTAAGATCTTCCCAAAAAATGAAGAAGAGCAAGCCCTTTTGACCAAAAGTAGGGGAGATTATATAGACATAAAGAAGATTAAAAGCCACTAGGCTAACATCCTCACAGTGATGATCGAATAATTTACTCTGGATGGTAGGTATTAAAAAATATATAACTTCCATTTCATCCTTGCTAATCATTTTAGGCACCAGAAGTTTGTCTCTTTCCCCTAATACTTTCTCAGCTCTCTGAATAATAGTATTATTCAACACAAGAAAAAAGTAGTGAACTCGGTTCTGCATGAAGGTTTTATTTTGCTTATTTTAGATTATGTTAAAACTCATGTCTTGGACCCAATCGCTCAAAGGATCAAAGGGAATTTCAGAAAGATGAACTGGGATATCAAGAAAGTGAAAACTAAGAAGAGGGTTCACAGAAAGATCAAGAAAAAGGAGATAATAAAGGAAGAAACAGAGGACAGCCCTAACACCTAGAGCAATGAGGAGGATAAAACTCAAGATGAGGAAAAAAAGGAAGAGCTTGAAATAAATGAGGTTGAATCGGGAAACCCCAAGAAGAACCAGGCCGAAGACAATGAGGACTCTAATAAAGAGGATGATAAAATAGTTGTGGAAGACATTAATCTGAATGAGGAAGATGAGAATAGGGAGAAGGAAGTGGACAACCTCAAGTAGAATGAGGAAGATTAAAATAGGGAGAACGAAGATGGAGAGGATGAAAAATAAAAAGAGGAGGAGGAGAACAAAGAAACTAAAATGGAGGAGAATAGAAGCCTAAGGAAAGAAGGTAAGAAGAAGAAAAAACAAAAACTTGACTCTGACTACAAAATAGTGGCTTTTGAGGCTGATGAGAGAATCCTGAAATGTACAGAGGACTATGGGGCTAACATGGAGAAGTGGATTGGGGAGGAAATGAATATGATGAAACTACACCTCAAGAATGTGCAAGAAGCTATGGAACCTCTCAACTCCAGAATAGTGGAAATGGAGAAGGAGGTGAAGATTAAGGTAAACAACAAAAATGAAGATGATGACCTTACTGTTAGGGTTAATGAAATTATGGAAGATAAGTTTAATGAGATGAAAGCCCAGATCAGTCATAATGGGCACATGATACATATTATTCTGAAACATAGTAATGAAGGGATGCAAGTTTCTGTCCAGAATCTCAAATCTTTATACGCCTACCTGGAAATGAGTCTGCTGGAAAGAACCACTTTCACGATAGAGGGTGATATTGAGAGTGGGGGCCCAAGCTCTAGAACTTGTAGAGGCGTCAAAAGAAAAGTTCCAGAGATCCCTAACGAGATTCTAAAGCTGAAGGAGTCTATTGACTTGATGGAAAACATGCAGAAAGAGGCTGAGGAAGCCTATGAAAAAATGCAGTAGGCAGGGAGTTGCACTGGTAGGTCTACTGGTTTTTTGCTGGTAGTTTTGTTGGTTTCTATGCTTTTTTATCTAGTTTTTTTCTTCTTCAGGTTGTGGGTTGTTTGTTTGGGCCCTACTCTTTTTCTCATAGCAAGCATATCATGTTTTTAAGGGTTCTCATTGATT
>MU224542.1:1281141-1296468 GCA_018584345.1 Thuja plicata | reverse complement strand
AAACGGTGGCCTCTTCATTTCCATTTGAGACAAAAATGCAAAGATTATTTAAATAAAAGGGTGAATTATTGCCACATAAGTGTCCTTTCACATGGAATTATGGAATTCCTTTTTGAGGATAATTCATTCAATAATTAAATAACCTTTCAATTTCTTTTATGTATATTAGCTAAAGGGGGTGGAATTGATTTAATTAAAAGCACTTAAGACTTTAGGATTAAATCAATTATTCATAGGGGTTCTTTAGCTAATAAACTCTGAGAATTTAGGAATTAAATATAATGTCATATTTATGCAAATTTGGGTTTTCTGAATTTGAAACTCAGTCAATTAACGTCAATTAGGAGAATAATTTGCCTAGCACAATAGGACTTTGAAGATGAGAAAATTGAAGGAATGCGCCAAAATTGATTTGATTATTAGGTGCCAATTTTGGGGTGTTACATCACCTCGAGAAGATAACCCTTTCTTGGAAATGTTTTTGGAGCTAATGAATTCCCTGACCCCCAAAGATGAGGATGCTGCTCACAAGGTAGATATGATTGTGTCCCATGTCCCCCTTGAGGGTGCATGAATTCCCTAGGTTGAGGATTTTTTTTTCTCCCACCAGTGTTATTTTTGGAGATGTTGAAGGTATGGGTAAAGGCTTGGATCCTTTTCTTAAGTCTATGGAAGTGGTCAGTAAGGAATGCTTGGTCGGTAACTCTAAGTTGTGTGGTTCCATGGAACCATCTGTGGAAAGTAAGCATTTGCAGATGAAATAAGTGGCACTCACCCCTGTAAAAAAAATTGACATCCTTCTCTACCTTCTCTACAACCTCATTTGTGGATGATTTGTCTTGCGAGCTTAAAAAGTTGGTGATTCTTTCCCAAGATTGTAAGTCTTCTCTAGTTTCACTAGTTGGGCCTAAAAATGATGAATTATAGGTTTAGAATAAGAAAAATAGGGGAAAAAAGGTAGATGTGGGAATGGAGAGTAAGTTAGGCCAACCTTCTAAAAGAGTGCTAAGGCATAAGATGATGGCTAGAGAAATAAAATATGGGAGACAATTAACTCTGGATGCTCCACAATGAAGTAAAAATGAAGTTCCTATCATGGAACATGAGGGACATGAACTTCCCCCCAAAATATTTTTCTCTCAAACAAAGTATTATGGAATTCAAAATTGATGTCTTGTTGCTGCAAGAGGTTAAGATGACCTTTCAGAATTTCTCAAAAGTTGTTAGTAAAATATGGTTAGGGGCTTCCTTCTATAATAGTGAAGTGGATGGAACCTTAGGAGGAGTGGAAATTATATAGATTCCCAGTAATTTGGGTGGTGAAGCATTTTATTTTTCTCAAAATTATCTCGTGGCATGACTTTTCATTTCAGTAATTTCACATGATTAGGAGGATTTTGATATGGTGGAGAGGGAATTAAATTCCCCTATATTTATATTTAAGAAGATGGGAGTTTTAATGGACTTCAATGATAGCATGAACAATCTTTTAGAATTTATTTGTAGAAATGACCTATTTGATCTAGAGCTACAAGGAAACCCTTTAACATGGTCTTTTAGTATGAAAGGTTCTCATTTTATTTAGGTTTGGCTTGATAGATTCTTGGTTTCCTCCAAACGGGACATGGGCTGCAAAACCACCCTTTGAGATCTTCCAAGAACGGTCCCATATCACTCCCCCATCCTTCTATAGTGGGGTGACAAACCTTACTCAGGCCCACTTACCTTTTGGTATAAAAATATGTGGACCTCCCATTGTAATTTAAAAGATTTTTTCCAGTGATGGATGGCTACAATTGTTCAAGTTTCTATCATGTTTAGGATATCCCAGAAACTGGACATTATCATAAGGGAAGTTAGAGTTTGGAGTAAGTCTTCCTTTGGAGACAATTTTAAATAGGAGAAGGAAATTGGGTCCAATCTTTATAATGTAAAAATATAATAGCTACGGGTAAATTTTCTTAATCTTTACATCAAGAAGAGGAAAATTGGAGAAATAAATGGAAAGGCAACCTCAGTAAACAATAAATCTATTGGAATCAAAGATCAAGGATCAAATGGCTAAAAGAGGGGGATATGATTTTTTTTTAATGGAAAAACTAGAAGACATAAAAAGAGGAACACTATTAAATCTTTAGTTGATGAAAGAAATGAATAATTCACTAATGAGGAAAAAATTGGTGAACTTTCCTCCTGCTTCTTCATTCAGTTGTATGCTGACAATGATGGAAATCCTTTTACTAAGGTTTGGTATAGACTCATTGCTCACCTCCCTAGAATCATAGAAGATGCTGACAATATGATGCTCTTGGCCTTGTTCATGGAGGAAGAAGTTAAAGAGGCTATTTTTTTTGTGCATGGGAACATATAAGGCTCCTAGCTATTAGAATACTTCAGGATAACTGAGAAGGGGGGGTGAATCAATTATTAGCAACATTAAAGATTTATCTTAAACTTATTAATCCAGATTGATACAAAGTAAATGCACATATAGATAACACATTACACAACACATCAATTTGGTTATGAGGAAACCAAATGGTAAAAACACCGATGGGAATTAGTACCCACAAAGAACTATACTATTTATAGTGATCCTTGTTAAAAGATCTTCCAACCCTGTTAGGAGTTGTACATCAGAATGCAATAGTATAGTGACCTGGTTAAGGGTTAGACCCTGTTAGGAGTCTTTTACAATAACCCTATTTGGGGTGGAGGACTCACTATCCAAGGAATCACTATCCAAGTGGTGAAGGATACAACCTTTTGGTTATTTGATACACACTGTATCAACAAGGTGAACTGTTGTTTGTGACACTGCTTGTCTGATCAGTTCCTTTTGTGCCCCGATGCTTTGACCTCTTTTAAAGAAATACAATAATCTTATCTATATTTTGAAAGCTTCAACTTCAATATCTATATTATCAACATATGATAAATATAGCTCTACTGCTTTAACACTTTGCTCCGCTTTTCTAGTCTCTTGCTTTCGCAACTCTTCTTATCACAAATGACCTTCTATAAGTACATACTCCAAGTATGAGATCATGGGACCTATTAGAAAACTCTTCATAACATATTTTTTGGCTCTACTAAGTGCACAAGAATAATTACAACTATGCAAGTACAAACTGAATAGACGCATCACTTCACTAAGTCAGCTTCATCAATTTAACCATAACTTTGTAATATTCTTGAAATATGTTTGGCGCGTTTAGATTAATATCAAAAACTCATAACTCATCATGAATATACACACGCATATCCTGAAGATAGGCACAAATCAATCAACATGTTACATACGTTGGCCTTAAACCGTTATTCCTCTAGAACTGTAACCGTCAATAACAAAATTACATATCTTTACTGAAACTTCATATCTGGGTCTGCGTGTATGAACATAGCATAGTAAACATGTCAACAAAATGTATCTATCCACACTAGTCTTCATGTCATCATATGGATAAGTACATATAGAAGTACTGCTATGTATTATATTTTGTCATCAATGACAAACATACAATCAATCAACTGTTCAGAATCAAATCTCCAACACTAGCCAGATGGCTTCCCACCATATTTCTTTAAGGAATTCTAGGAGGTTGTCTGTTATGATATTACTAAGGCTGCTAGGGATTTCTTTAGGACTGGGAAGCTCCTTGGGAAGTTAAATAACACCTACATTTCACTTGTTGTTGAAATATTATTGGAATGCCATGAATAAATGTGTTGGCATTAATATTTTTTCATTTATGTCAACATATTCCTACTACTTGTGACAGTGTTCCTCTGATGTTCAGTGAGATAATTGATTTTGTATGGCTATTTTATTTTATATAAGATGTTGTGAATGTATGATTGGATTCAGAGATGTTTGTAGTTGATTCATTTCAATGTACAAAGGTTCGCATGTTTATTTCAGTGAATTGTTGGTTTGTGAGTTATTACATGTATTCTAAGATGTTCTATGGAGACAGTGTGATAGATTTTGGTTTGGTGTGGTTCGACATTAAAATATTTTGGTATGTGGACCTTATGGAATCTTTAGGACATGGATGTGTGTCCTTAGATTGATTGGTTAGTAATTTGAAGATTCACGAGCTATTTTTCTTGATTGGCAGAGGTTCCTATTAGTGTTCTTGGTGATCAGTTCAAAGAAGGTAATGAATCATGAGATAGAATTTTTGTGGATATGACTGTGGCATTTCATGATGCTTGTTGATATTTCTAGATTGTGTTATATATTTTTTTTTTATCACATTGATTGGTGTGATCATGTTTGGTGATTTTCATTTGGTGATTTATTGTTCTTCATGTTCGTGTTTGGAGTTATGGTTTAGCATGTTTCAAAGGATTGAGGAATAAATATTGGAGTTGTAGCATGTTCAAGGTTAAATATTTGGATCATTTCTATGTCTTGGTTGGCATACATTGGATTTTATTATTGATTGAATTGTATTTGATTAAATATATTTTTAATGAGGTATTAAGGGTTGAGCCGACCTTGTTTATTCTTTCAAGGTTGATGAATTGTATAAATATAATTGTACCCCTTGTGGATCATGTACATGGGTGTGTGAAAAGATGGGGTATGAGTAAGATCTATAATTGAGGCATGGATATAATTGTAATCTATACTTCATTGGAACTGGTTCAGGCATTTTGAAGATGTTATTATTCCGTTCATAATTTGTGGATTGTTTTCCATTATGGATTGTAGTCCATGGGATTTTTATAAGGTAGTAAGCCTTACTCATGGTTGTAGCCCTTATTATATTTGAGTAGTGAGCTCTAGGTAGTGTTCCTAAATACAAGTGCATTTGTATTGTAATATTCCTAGCAGGGTATAGTGGTTTTAAAAGAGTACATCATTTTGTGGGTTCCATCCCCACCATGGTTTTTCCCTTCACCAATTTTTCCACACAACAATTGTTGGTGTTATGTGTTCTTGATGTGTTGTGGATATATGGTTTGTTGTCTATTATTCATATCTATGGCTTAAGGTTAAATTTTGAATTGATTAGACACAATTGATTCAGCCCCCCCCCCCTTCTCAGTTGTGTATTGCCTTATTTCTACCACTTGTCCCTAAGGTCTAGGAAAAAAATCTATGGCTTACTTCAAGCCTATTAGCCTCTTTAATACCACTTATAAAATTTTCTCAAAAGCTTTGGTTAATAGGAAAAAACTACTTTTGGATAAATTTATCAGCCCTTTCCAGAAAGGTTTTATTCTAATGCATCAAATTTTGTATTTTCCCATTTCTACCCATGATATTATCTACTCCATTGATCAAATTTGGAGTCTAGGTATGGCTTTCAAATTGGACATTTCCAAGGCATATGATAAAAGTTAAATGACATTTCTTGTACTTTATCTTGCTCAAACTAGGTTTTAGTCATAGAGTTATTGGACTCATCAAGGAATCTATAGAGACTATTCAATGCTCTATTTCAGTTAATGGGTCCCCCTGGGTCTTCTTTAATGTTGGAAAAGGGCTTAGACAGGGGGCATATTGTCCCCATATCTTTTATCATCATTTTTTAAGTTCTTGCTAGAATTTTTGCAACCTATCACAGGTGGGTAGAATTCAGGGAGTTAAAACTACCACCTTCCTCCCCCCATAATTCTTGCATATTTTTTTTGATGACACCTTTCTGTTTGCAAAATATTTAGTTATTGAGGAAAAATAATGGAGAGGCCTACTCAGGGACTATGCTAATGCATTAGTTCAGTGCATTAACTATGGAAAGAGAAACATTTTTTATTTATTATAAAACATGATCTCTAAGTTAAGATTAGGGATATACTAGGATGCCAGTGTGTTGAATTACCAGGTACATACCTATAAGATCTTCCTATAACTTTCAAGGAGGTTACTCCAAACTTCTAGAATTCCATTCTTGAAATAATTTAGAGAAATTTAGCTGGCTGGAAGGGAAAGATGTTAAGTAGTGGTAATAAGCTTCAACTCCTCTTAGCCTCCTTACAAGGCATTCCAATTTAATTCTTATCTGTATTTAAAATTTCTAAATATATGGCAGACAAACTAGAAATAATTGAAGGTTCTTTCCTCTGGAGTGTTATGGAGGTAAAAAAGAGAATGATACTGATCAATTGGGACACTGTCTAGAAACCCAAATAATTAGGAGGCCTTAATAATAGGAAATTGACAAACTTAAAAATAATTTTAATTTCCAAGATTAGTTGGAACTTGGATTTTGGTCTAGTTGATTGTTGAAAGGTTGTGGAAGGAAAGTACCTGAATAATGGTAGCTTCTATAGGTCCCTTGACTCTGTTAGGATTAAGTAACACTGGCGGGGGTGAATCAGTTTTATAGATTTTAATACCTCTTTAACTTGATTGCAAAAACATAAACTAAAATAAATAAATAATAAATAATTAAAATATAAAAAAAATCATCCACAATATTATAACACCATGATTTTGCATGGAAACTTGGTTAAGGGAAAAACCACAGTGGTGATGGAACCCACAAGTATTACTTCTGCAGAAAGAAGTTACATTTTTAGGGGTGAAATTATAATAGGGAATGCACATGAATTAAGGATTATATCTTAGAGCTCACTTCTCAAAATAAATAATAGGTATACAACCTTCAGAGGCTCACTGCCATAAAAAATGATTCATCCACAAAAGGTGAACTAAGAAACAATATCAACAATGCTAATATAGTTCCAATGAAGAAAAAGATAAAATTGCATATTTTATTGTTGATACTCTAATAATATATCCATCAATTGTATATAACATATAGAAATCATATCCAACCATTTCAAATCTCAATCGACACAAAAATTCATCTTATATACCAATCGTCCAAGTTGTTCATCTTCACTGGTGGCCTCAAGAACCAAATAGCTAACATGTGAAGTGTCAGCCAGATCTACACACAAAATTTAATACTAAACTAGACCAAGACCAAAAATATATTCTATCATATCAACATTACCAAATATAACTGGTAAACTGATCGGTTCATCAATCTAATAGGATGGTTGATCGATCAAACAACCAACTATCTCAAACTATTACTGAACTCTGCTAATCTGATACACAAAAGATCATAGCTTCATCCAATGATAATATATACTATTGCAATCTTAGATATAGATACATAATACATTTTAAGATCTTATCCTAGCTTCTCACATCAAAGCTCGCTCTTATATTTTCATGTTGATCCTTATACTGATACCTGTACACTGGGTTTGTTCTACCATACTTAGCCAAATCTGCAAACAAATTTTTAGTATCAACATATTGTGACAAGATATCCCTAGAATGATATTTAGTTGTCATTAATGACAACATACAGCTCCTCCCTATCAATGTCTCTTCCCAACAATCACCCCCTTTGGCATTGATGGAAACACTTAGTGAAAAATGACTAAGTGTCCAAACAAAATGCCAAACTCCAAAAAATGTATCTCCTAATAAAAAAAAGATATATCCCCCTGAGTTGAATCACAATCATTTTTCTCCTTATGTCTCCCCCTTTGACATCAATGCAAAATTTCTTCTACCAAAATCCTAAGTATCTCTGATATGTACAAAGTATCCATATATACTTACATAAGTATGAAAATGTCAGAGAAATTGTTCCTTACAAATACAAAATTGTGGTTCCAACTATTCCTCCGATTTTCCATCAAAGCACTATGCCCAAATATTGCATATGAAAGTTTCTCAAATGAAAAGTGATATGAAGTGTCTGGTATGTTGTAGGTTAGCTATGATTCTCTTAATTTGTTTGTCAAATCATCATGTTTAGGATCAATTAAGTTTAGGACAATTTCTATCCTTGACGCTTTCTTTTTCTGTCACAAGTGATTTGATTTTTCTATCCAATGTAGTGACTTGCACCACATACATTGAAGATAAAGTCTTCAAGGGGTCATAAGAATTAGATAGTTCTTTCAACTTCACTTCATTCTCCTCAATTACTTTGTCAACATTAGATACATGACAAGTATAGTCAATGCATCCTACAAATATCTTACTTCCTTCAAACAATGCATTCTTTACTCTCTAAATTTACAGACCTAAATATTTCTTATCTATGGAAATCTCAGCCTTAAGCTGATTGAATTTCATCCCTTCATACTCATTCTATGCATTCACAAAAGATGATTGTTCCAATGAATCAAAATGAGAGTTAGTATCTGTGAAAAATTGTTCCAAATATCCTGAAGTGGATTCACTCTGGTTTAACACATAGGTAGGCATTATATTGCATAAAAAAATTGATGTTAAGGAAAAAAACTCATTGTCTTTCTTATGTGTTTTTAGAATTTACTTCGTTTCTCTAGTGTATGCAATAGTTTCTATGTTCATGAGTTCTTCATGTCTTTTAATGTCCAACTGAATTGGACTTTGAATCATCTTCATATTATCTACATTAGAAACATCTTCTTCAATTGTAAAAAAAATATCTTACATTATTACCATAAGTTTTCATCTTATCATCATTAGGATCTTGTGTGTATGTAGCCTTCTAAGATTGAATTGTATCTTGATCCTTTTCTTCTACCTTATCCTTCTCTCCTTTCTCATCATTCTCAACATTATCAATTACATCATTTATTTTTTGTTCAATATCAATGGCTTCACATTCACTTCCTTATCATTAATCACATTATCATCTGCTACCAAAGGTTCCACATTGAAAGTAATAGAAACTCCTCCAAAGTATGCATCAAGTTCATTCTTTTCCATAGGTGTATCATCTTTCTCAATGGTAGTTTCCTCATCACCTTTCTTCTGAATTAAATCAATGTTGTTTTCAATGAGTACCTTGGTTATAATACTCTTTGTATCCTCAACTACCTCATTAACTTGTCCTATCATCAACTTGTTTACTTTGATTTTTATTTTGAAATCTTAAGTCAAGAATCCTATGATGATAATCAATTGAAAATATAGGATTGAGTTGAAGTAAGACTTTTTCCCTTATCTCCTTGTCCTTTTATAATATTTTGAATCTCCTTCCATCAATAATGATGTGTAGCTCATTAGGTATTTCACTTGTGATCTCAATCAGCACTCTGTTATACTTATTCAAACATACTATAGCTCCTTCTTCAATTATTTTATTTTTAGTTTCATCATACTTATTGTAATATCTTTTCACTTGAACCAAAATCTCCCAAATAGTCATGTTCTTAATAACATCATTAAAAGAAAAATGTGGCTTACCAAAATCTATTTTATCTTTGTTCAATGTAGCTTCATCTTCAATAATCTTTTGTGCAATAGCACCCTCTGATCTAAGCTTCCTCATTGCATCATCTGAATCTGTAGCTTAATCCTTATCTCCTTCATCTACACCTTTATATAGTCTCTTTAGTTTTCTCTTCATTATCTTCCCATCATGTGTTGTATTGTTCTTTTTTTTTCTCTAGTCTACATTTTTCTGCCTTAGAAGTGGAAGATGTAGCTTTCTTAGGTGAAACTAGCTCCCTCTTCACTGTAGTATTTGCACTCCTAGTTTTTCTTTCTCTCAGTGATTGTGAATAAGGAATGTGTATAGGAGGGGAATCAAGATCCATATCAATTGGTTCTTCAAATACCTTCTCTTTTCCTTTTTTCCTTTTTCTGGTCTACTAACTTCTTCATTGCTTCATTAATCTAATCCTTAGTTAATCCTGTTTTGACTTCTACTTCTTCTACCTCTTTTCTCATCTTTATTTCTCTTCCCAGTTTGTTTAGTTCAAGATTAACTTCAAGGTCTTGCTCAGAATAAGTACCAAACCTTTTCTCTGATGGGTCAATCAATTTTTATAGAATGTGTCATGTATAGGCTTCAAGAAGTGGACCACCCACTCATATCCCATAGGAAGTACCCATGAGGTTCTAGGCTCAACCACCTCCATCAAACATGCATCATTTTATACCATAAAACATATAGTTTTTTCATATTTCCTCACAATATTAGGAGGAATTATATACCTTAGATTCATAGACTCTTGAAATTCCTTAAAGAAAGCCCACAAACCTCCTTTTGTTGATATATCCCCAAGAAGGTCATAATAATTTTTGATCTGAATAGTAATAGTTAAATCCTTTTTACATGTAATATTTCCAATTCCTAGAAAGTAATTCAAGAATTAGAAGAAAATGCATACCAAAATTTGACCATACTTGAATACATATCTCTTATCCTTCTTAATCTTCTCCAAGTTCTTCATTAACTAATCTCTCAGTGATTCACAAATGTCATAATCAACATTGTCTATCACCATTTTGTATGCAACATAGATTATTGTGCTAGAAATAGAGTTTTCCCTACTAGAATGAAATACTTTGTATCCAAGCACTATGGACGCGAACTTCAAATCAACCTGTCGAATATTTTTCATAATTATTTCTTTCTTGTTCCATTATGAATTGATCAATTGAGTCACTATGTCCTTCTAGATAGGTCTTAGTGCATGTACCTCTCAAACATCACAATAAATAGTAACTGCTCTCGAGAATTCCTTCATTATCTTGTAGGATTTTTGTAACCAAACAAACTGATTGTGAAGCTTTCTTAATACATATCAAACCCATTCCAAATCGAAGAAATATGGAAATTCCATGACCTGGGAAATTGTTTCTCTACTAAAGCCTTATATTAATCCTTCACAATATAGTTATCAGAAAGTTCCTTCCATTGTTTTTCAATATCCTTCTTGCCCAATTATTCAAAATGATAGTGAATGTATGCCCTAGTGTCCTCTACATGCAAAACTACATAGGGTACATAATAAATACACCATTTGGATCATCCATAGTTTCTTTAAATGAATGTTTCTTAAAGATGGTTTGCGGTCACTCAGTTATATCAACAACCTTTGGTGATTCCATGAATAGAATTCAGAAATAAAAGTTTCATGATGAAAAATAACTTTTCAATGATTCTAGGGTAAAGCTCCAAATCTCTGTGAAATATTTTGAATCTCCTTTTAAATCATTGTTGTCTTCTTCTAAAAACTCCTTCAGTATCTCTCAAGGTGAGAGAAAAAAAACTAAAAATTTATTTTTGTTACTATGCAAGCCAAAAAGTGGTCGCATTTAATGCTAGTGTACTTCAACTTTCGAACTTTCTCAAAACAAAGCATATCTGATTCATCTTTGACTATTCAAATCTGCATAAAAACTTCTACAAAAGGTATAACATGTCAGCTTTTACGAAAGGTATAACATGTGAGATACACAATTATTCATCTCAGTATATGGATCACATTCACCTCTCTATCGGATTCAGGGGATAGATACTGATTTTTCATGAAGAAATCCCCATTAGGTCAATGACCTAATTAAATTCCTGATGAAATTTCCACACCAGAAATTGGTGTGATATTCCCTGTAGCATAAAAATTTTCTTTTCTAACCAAATTATTTCTCATTTCTTTTCTAACTTCCTCAACATCAATAATTTTATTTCCCTTATAATTTGGTCACTTTTCTTATCTACCAAACCTCTTGCAATATTGTATCTACAATACCATGAAATATGACTAGAATTTTTGCAATTATAACATGTCACATTTATATACCTTTTATTGTCTATATTTCTCCTTAGTCTTAATTTCTTCGCAATATGTCTAAATTTATTACATTTGTAACAGTTTGTGTTCGTCTGGTTCACAGAATTTTTCACCTTTGATTTGCATTTATTTGATTTGTGTCCATACTTGTAGCAAGTGAAACAATAACCAAAAAATGGTTTAGCATTGGGTCTTCTTCTAAACTCCTTTTCTCTATGCCCAAATTTATTACATGAAAAGAATCTATCATTGAATTTAGGTTGTCTCATAGGTTCCTTCTTAGGGTTTTGAATCTGATTCTTTGGTGGATTGACTTTCTCTTTTGATCCTAAACTTTCTCCTTTCTCAAATCCAATTCCATAAGTCTCTCCTTTAGGTCTTTGTCTATCAAGTTGTTCATCAAGATTCACATAACAAGATTTAAAATTTTCTTTAAATTCATTTGTTGTTGTAAGTTCACTCTTAATAACTTCATTGACTCTTTCAAGCTCCTACTTATTGTGTCTGTATTCTTCAATATTATCTACAACTATCCATTCAATTTGTAACACGCATCTATCTTTTCCCTCATGGTTTGTTCAAGGTTCTTCTTATCTTCAATATTTGTAGTCATGTTCATTACCATAGCTTCTAATTCATGTTTTAGATTACCTCTGTCTTTTGCAATCTGTTCACATTCATCAGTTTTTTCTTTCAGGGACTTTGAATCATCTTTATGTTTCAATTGATCAACTAGGTCTTTCCTCTTATCTCTATATTTGTTCAATTGTTCCTTCAAATTTCTCAATGAAAATTTCAACATCCTTAAGCTTCTTTTCCATGTCATATTTATGAGCACTATATTTTTCAAGATCATCAAGCACATCCAAGAGTTGTTTCTTAGAACTACTAGAAACTATCAAATCTTCCATTAGGACCTTCCCCAATCTATTAGACTTTTTTGACAGACCAAAGATTTGATACCAATCGTTAGGATTGAGTAACACTGAGGGGGGAGGGGGAGGGGGGTTAAATCAGTGTCATACCTTTTAATACCTTTTTAACTTGATTGCAAAACCATAAAATAAAAGCAATAAATAATAAACAACTGAAATATAATCAAAGAATCCACAATATTATAACACCATGTTTTTTAATGTGGAAACCCCGTTAACGAAAAAACCACGGTGGGATGGAACCGAAAAGTATTCCTTCTGCATAAATAAGTTACCGTATTAGGGGTGAACTTGCAATAGGGGAATGCACATGCATTCAGACTTATAGCCTAGAGATTAATACTCAAAATAAAAAATAGGTATAAAACCTTCAGAGGCTCACTGCCATACAAAATGATTCATCCACAAAAGGTGAACTAAGAAACAACATCAACAATGCTAATACAGTTCAAATGAAGCACAAAATAAAACTGCTTAACTGACTACCGATCTTATGATCACTAATCCATCAATGACATATAACATATATAAATCATATCTAACCATCACATATCTCAATAAACATAGAAATTGGTCTCATATAACAATCATCCAAGTTTTTCATCCTCAATGTTGGCCTCATGAACCAAATAGTTAATGTGTGAAGTGTCAGCAAGATATATACACAAAATTCAATCCTAAACTTAACAAATACTAAAAACATCTTCTATCATGTTGGCATCACCAAATAGAAATATCAAATTGATCAGATCATCAATTTGATAACATTGTTGATAGATCTAACAACCAACAGTCTCGGACTCTTATTGAACTCTACTAATCTGATACACAGAAGCTCATAACTTCATCTAATGATAATATATTTTTTTTTGATCTTAGATAAAGATAAATAATAACTTTGTATATCTTCTCCTAGCTTCGTACATCAAAACTCGCTCACATGTGTTTATTCCAATCTGTATACCAATACCTATACACTGGGTCTATTCTTCCATACTGAGGAAAATCTTCAAAATTTCAATATCAACATATTGTGACAAGATATCTCCATAATTGTATGTAGATTTCATCAATGATAACATACAACTATTACCTATCAGTGACTCTTTCCAAGAGACTCTCCTAATCTCCCTTCAGGGTAAAACATTAGGCCTAACATCCTCAAAAATCATCCTCTTATTAGAGAAGGATTAAAATGGAATATTGGTAATGGGTAGACAATCAGATTTTGGGAGGATAAATGGTTGGGTGACATGCCTCTGGCTCTGAGGCCCTTCTTTTATCTAATGAGGAGAATGAAGGACTACTTTGGGACTTTTATTGTGGACTATATTACTTTGGGTGGTAATTAGAAATGGCTCAATAAATGTGTTATGGAAGATCCATTCTTTTCCCTAGGGTTGAATAATTACATAGTATGTTATATGAAGTAAGAATCCCTTTATTCCCCAGGGAAGATAAATTCATTTGGACAAGGAATCTTTTAGGAGCCTTTTCTTTTATATCTGCTTACTATCTCCTGATTAGGAGTAATGTTAACACCAATAGTTGGAGGAAGTTTTAGAATTCACAATTAATCCCCAAGATTAGTTTCTTCTAGTGTGAATCAATGCATTGAAAAAATCTTACCTAAGACTAGCTTATAAAAAGAGGATTTCAGATGCCTAATCTGTTGGAAACATTGTTTGGAAAGCTACAATGGAAAAAATTGTTATTTTTTCATTGATGTCAAACCTTAACTGGTGAGACTATTGCTATATGTTTGAGTACCATATCTATTGCTTTGGAGAAAATGATAACAAGAAGACCGAGGGAAACAGTTATGGGTAAACACAAGGGTACTTGATCATTTGGCACATTGGCAAAGTGATATGTTGTTTTTCTTTCACTAACACTTCACTAAGAAGTTGATTCCAAGCAAAGTGAAGTCGATGCCAAGTGAAGCCAGTGATGGCCGAGCACCAGTGAAATGTCAAGCAATATAGAGGCGACCGATTGGAAGAATACAGTGTTGGCCGAGCAGTAGTATTTTGGTAATTGATGAGATTTGAGATCTCTGGCTGACATAATTGATTTTATTATGATATGTAAATTTAATTAAAGATTGATCCACATTATTTAATGCATGGGTAACCACAATTAATGCATGGACTCAAGATTTAATTAAAGACTACTTTGGAGAAGTAAATGGTAATGTAATGATGGGATGATCCATTGGATTTGACATAACCTAAGATCTACGATCTTGATTAAGTGGAAAAATATTTATCTGACCTAGATGAAGAGGTATATGATAACCTCAAGGGGTTATTCATGAAATTATGCTAAATATGTTGTGTATGCTGTATATGTAGAGTATGCAATAGGATTTCATAGTTAATTGACTGACTGCTATGATCTAGCAAAGAAGGTTGAGCAAAGAAGAAAAGAGAGATTTATTGATAGATTTCCAAGAAGATCTAGAGTTTGAGATGAGAATGAAGGCCACTCAGTGAATTAAATTAAGAGAAAAATTGGATCTAGATTGCAAAGTAAGTTGTATGAATCAGATCACACCTGCTAATTACTTTCTAACCATTGTATTAGTTTAAATCCTTTAACCAGATTGACCTAAAAGTCATTTTTTAAATCCTTTGAGCAAGGTGAAATTCATATTGGAATGTTCTAGGTCCTCTAACAAGGCCACTCCTAAAAGGGTGATTAAATCCTTTAACCAAGTCACATTTGACAGTGTGTTTTGTAACCTTTAACAGGGTTGGCTCCTAACAGAGCTCACTTCAGAAGAGTGAAATTTTGGTAGCATGTTACTAGTGGTTTTTCCCATATTGGGTTTCCA
>MU224542.1:1267734-1281091 GCA_018584345.1 Thuja plicata | reverse complement strand
CTAACAGAGCTCACTTCAGAAGAGTGAAATTTTGGTAGCATGTTACTAGTGGTTTTTCCCATATTGGGTTTCCACATTAAATCATGGTGTCAAAATGTGTGAATGTTTATGTTGTGTTTTACTATTAGGTTTCTACAAGCTTATTTCATTAGTACAGTAAACTGCACACTTTTATGTTATTGTTGTTGAGCAGATCTAAATTGTTCAAATTGGTATAAAGTTTTAAATGGGCACATCTAGACCTGAGGATAACTAATTCACCCCCCCTCTCAGTTATTATGAATTCATTCTAACAATTGGTATTAGAGCTTAGTTCTCTTGAAAATATTTTAAAGGTACTTGGAGAAAAAGATCAAGATGTATAAAAGGGATGTACCGAAGTTGAACAAGGATAACTTTCCAGCATGGCAAAGTTTGATGAAATTTCCCTTGGCTAGTGTCAGTGATTCTGCTAAATGTCATGTTGATCAATAATATGTAGCCCCTACAGGAGTTCTCAATGCTGCATAGTTAAGAGAAAAGCAAGAACATAATCAAGCAATGTTGGAGATTGCATCATCCCTGAACTATCTTGAGTTTGAAGACATAAAGTACTGTACAAGTGTAGAGAAAATGTGGGATGCCCTAGAAACCATCTATGTAGGTGACACAAATGTGCTAAGAGCCAAATCTAAAAGCTTGAGAGGTAAGTTTGACGAAATGAAAATGCAAGAAGGAGAAAATATAGTTCAATATTATGGTAGGATAAAGGAATTTGTAAATGCTATTAGAGGAGCTAAAGGAACCATTGATGATAAAACCATCATGAGAAAGGTACTGAGAACACTTATTCCTATTCATGCTATTAGAGTATCTACGATTCAAGAATTGAGATGTACTCCTAACAATAGTTTGACTTTGGAAAGTTTGGTAGGCAGACTTACTGCATTTGAAATGTCAAATTTTGATAACTATACCCCACAAACCATTGAATCTGCATTCAAGTCCTAGATGGTCCTCAACAAATCAAACAAAGGAAAGAAATGTGTGCATAGTAACAATGACACTTCTGATGATGATCTAGAAGAACTTGAGGCACTTATGGAAAGAATACTATCTAGAGGAAAAGGAAAATTCAAAGGTAAACTTCCTATTATTTGTTTTTCATGTAACAAGGTTGGTCATATTGCTGCAAGATGTCTTGATAAGAATGACAAAGATGATAGAAGAGACAATGAGTATAAAGATAGAAAGGATGACCGAGACTTCAGGAAGTACAAGGATTACAAAGATAAAGGTAATAAATCTTGCTATATAGCTTTAGAAGCTTCTGACAATGAATCTAATAAATCTAATGAAAATGATATAGAAGTTGTTTATGTTTCAAAGAAAGATGATTGTGATGATGATGAGAAAATTGGACTAATTTCTTATATGAGTAAAGGTGATCATTGGATTATTGATAGTGGTTGTTCACATCACATGATCAGTGATAAAGATAAATTTGAAACCTTAGATTAGTGTAAATGTGGTTATGTTAAATTTGGAAATGATAGACCATGTCGTGTTAAAGGGAAAGGATCAATTCGATTGACTGACAAAATCAGATGTGATGATGTATATTGGGTTGATGATCTTAAGTATAACTTATTGAGTGTTTCACAGCTGAATACTTCCAGTTATAGAGTTGAATTCCATCACATGAAAGTAAAGATCTATGATACCAATGGAGAATTAGTTGGAAGTGGTGAGAAGATAAAAGGTAACTTGTTTTATTTGGATTTAACTATTGAGACATGTTTGATTTCACAATATAGTGATGTTTGGTTATGGCATAAAAGGTTGTCTCATGTCAACTTTGATAACTTGGTAAGCATAAGCAAATTGAAAAAGGTTAGAGGGCTGCCTAAGTTAAAGAAACCTGAAAATGAAATGTGCAAACAATGTCAATTGGGAAAGATGACTAAATCTAGTTTCAAGAGTAAAACTCATACTTCTAAGGATATTCTAGAACCGGTTCATACTGACCTTTGTGGACCTATTGGTGAGAAAATTTAATGGGGAGACAAATATTTTATCTTATTTGTTGATGATTACTCTAGAATGATGAATGTTATGTTTCTTAAGGAAAAATATGATGCATTCCAGTTATTTAAGTGGTACTTGGAAAAAGTTGGAAAGGAGACAGGTAAGAGTCTAAAATGTCTGAGATCGGACAGAGGAGGCGAGTTTATTTCTAATGAGTTTAACAAGTTTTGCAATGACAGAGGGATAAAAAGATAGATGTCTTCTCCTAGGACACCCCCACATAATGGTATAACTGAAAGAATAATTTGATCTATCATGGATTGTGCCAGAACAGTAATGATGGAGAAAAGTGTTGCACAAAAATATTGGAGAGAAGTTTTAAGTATAGCAGTCTATACCCTGAACAAAGTACAAGTCAAGAAAGGTACAAATACTACACCTTATGAGCTATGGTATGGATATGAACTTAGTGTAAGCTATTTTAAAGTTTTTGGAAGTAGATGTTTCATAATGAAGGATAATAGAAATGGAAAACTTGATGCTAAAAGTGAGGAAGGCATATTTCTTGGATATTCAACTAAAAGTAAAGCATACAAGTGTTTGAATTCTAACACTAACAAAATTATGGAAAGTGCAAATGTTAGAATTGATGAATATGCAGAAATAAATGAAGCTAAAAGCATGATTGAGCCTGCGAGTTACAAACCATTCACCTATCCTGATGAGGAAGATTCTAACGAATTACCTAAAACTAAGAATGAAGTTGTCAAGCAACAGTTTGCACTTGCTGAGTCACAGAACGAAATTGTCAGGCAACAGGAGGTGACTGCCGAGCTATCTGATGGAGATGTTGAGTCACAGTTTCAACCTGAATTAAACATGAATGATCGATCTGAAGTGGAAAAAGAACCTACTTTGGAAAATTATGTTAGAAGGAACCATAAACCTGATCAAATCATAGGAGAAAAGGATTATGTAGTCATGACAAGAAGAAAATTGAGAGAAGATACTTGATTATTATCTGATTTTGAGCCTAAAATAGTAAAAGATGCCTTAGACAATGAAGACTGGATCCAAGCCATGAACAAAGAAATTGAACATATTGGAAAGAACAATACTTGGACACTTGTACCTAGGACGAATGATAAAAATGTAATTGGTACTAAGTGGGTATTCAGAAACAAGCTGAATGAACATGGAGAAGTAACAAGAAATAAAGCTAGACTGGTATGCAAGGGTTCTGCACAAGAGGAAGGAATTGACTATGGAGAGACATTCGCTCCTGTTGCAATATTGGAAGGAGTAAGAACCTTAATTGCATATGTAGCCTACAAAGGATTTAAATTTTATCAAATGGATGTGAAGTCAGTATTTCTAAATGGAATATTAGAAGAAGAAGTATACATTGAACAAGATGGAGGATTTGTTGACCCAAGAAAAAGGAATATGGTTTTAAAATTACACAAAGCATTGTATGGACTGAAGCAAGCACCTAGAGCATGGTATGAAAGATTTCACAACTATCTGATGTAGATTGGATTTGCAAGAACAAATGAAAACAAAAATTTGTATTTGAAGATAGAGCAAAGTAAAGGTACCTTATTAGCTAAATTTTTTATTGATGACATTACCTTTTGTGGTCAAGATATGTTATGCCAAGCATTTTCAAAGGAGATGTAAACTCAATTTGAGATGTCTATGTTTGGTGAGATAAAAAAATTTGTTGGCTTAAAAATATATCAGATGGAGAATGGTATCTATATTACTCGATCAAAATATATCAAAGAGATACTAATTTTTTTTGGAATGGAAGATTCAAAACTAGTGAGTATGCCCATGGCTACTGGACAGAAGTTAACCAAAAATGATGAAACAAAAGAAGTAAATCAAACACTGTACAAATCAATGATTGGAAAACTATAATATGTTGTACATAGTAGACCTGATATTGCATAAGCTATTGGAATTTTTGCTAGATTTTCTGCCAATCCCAAGGAAACTCATATAATGGCAGCAAAAAGGATTCTAAGATACTTGAAAGGAACAGATGAATATGGTCTGTATTACAAAAGGAATGAGAAATTTGAACTCAGAGTTTATACTGATTCTGATTGGGCTGCAAATGTTGATGATAGAAAAAGCACCACAGGAGGAGCATTTCTTTTGGGAAAAAGATTAGTTTCATGGAAAAGAAAGAAGCAAAATTGCACCTCACAATCTATAGCTGAAGTTGAGTATGTGGCAGCAGCAATTAATTGCTCTAATATTGTGTGGTTGAAGATACTACTGAAAGGTATGAAAGAAGAGAACACAAAATGAGTTGTCATATATTGTGATAACATGAGTGCCATTAAAATATCTAAGAACCCTATAATGTACTCTAAGACAAATCATATATCTATCAAGTATCATTACTTGAGGGGGCTAGTTCAGAAGAAGGAAGTGAGAATGGAGTATGTGAACACTAAGGAACAGTTAGTAGACATATTTACAAAGGCACTACCCAAGGATTCTCATGAGTATCTGTGAGGTAAATTGGGGGTGATTCCCCTAACTAAGGATAATTAGTTTAGAATGGTACTGTTGCATCAAATGTTATATTCAGAATATTTTTCACATTGACGCACAGGTAGTCACACTTTAGGATGCTACCTAAAGTTGTGAAAGACAGACAAGGATAGAAAAGGAAAATTAGTCATAAGAAAGATGACATGAATAGCATGATACAGAGTAACACAAATACATGAAACACATCGTGGATGTGTGACAGGCTGGGTGGCAAGGCTAGATGGTAGGCAACTGGTCCTATCCTCTCCAATATCTTGAAAGGTCCAACAAAGTGAGGTGATAACTTAGAGCCCTTTCCAAAATGGATTGGACTCTTATGCAGGATTACTCTCAAGAAGATCCTATCTCCAACAATATAATCATGATCAACCTGCTTCACATCTGCATACTTCTTCTTTCAATCCTGAGCCTCTCTAAGATGTTGTCTAATAAAGAATACCTGCTGCTCCATATCCTTGACCAACTGGGGTCCAATAGATACACTAACCTCAATCCTATCCCAACTCAATGGTGTCCTGCATGGTCTACCATACAAGGCCTGATATGGTGGCATACCGATAGAAGAATGATGCCCATTACTATAGGCAAACTTGACCAGATGTAGGTATTCCTCCCACTTGACCTAATGGTCCATCACATACATACGTAACATATCCTCTAACACCTGATTAACCCTCTTTGTCTGTCCATCTATTTGAGGATGATATGTCATACTAAAATTTACTCTAGTGCCTAACACTGCCTGTAACTCTCTCCAAAAAGTTGATGTGAACAAGGAGTCTCTATTAGTGATGATCTTATGGGGAATGCCATGAAGTTTATCAATATCCCACAAAAATACCTGAGCTACATCTCATGCTGTGAATGTTGTATGCATGGGTGAGAAGTGGGAAACCTTGGTCAACGTGTCGACTGTCACCAAGATGGCATCATAGTAGTGAGAAGACATAGGGAAACCAATAATGAAGTCCACAGATATAGCATCCCACTTCCACTCGACAATTGTATGTGGCTGCAGGAGCCCACCTTGATGACTGTGCTCTGCCTTCACTCTCTGGCACTCTAGACATCTAGTAACTATGCTAGCAATCTCCAATCTCATGCCTGACCAATGATACAACTCTCTCAAATCGGCATGCAACTTCTTAACTCCCAAATGAGCTGCATAAGGTGCTTTGTGAGCCTCAAGCATAATAAACTCTCACAAGTCACCCATAGAAGGTACATAGATGCGTCTCCTATGATGTAGAAGTCCATTGGACTCTAAATAATACTCTACAAATCTCCCCTCAAGGGGTCTCTGAGAATGGATAAACTAACAAACCTCCACATATAATCCATCCTTTGGCAAGTGACACAAAATGTGCTCCCTCAAATCTATACTAGAAGTCATAGATGAGAGCTCGTGTCACCTCCTAATCAAGGCATCTGCAACTAGATTATCCTTCCCTTTAATGTAATGAACATCAAAATTATACTCACACAAAAAATCCATCCATCTCCTCTACCTAGCATTAAGATTGGGCTATGTAAAGATATACTATAGGCTCTAGTGATCTAAATGAATCTCAAATCGGTGACCTAGAAGGAAGTGTCGCCATCTCACTAAGGTATGAACCACCACTGTGAGTTCTAGGTCATGAGTAGGATAATTAAGCTCATGAGTATTTAGCTTCCTAGACTCAAAAGCTATAGGATGACCCTCCTACATAAGGACTGCTCCTAAACCATCTAATGAAGCATCCTTACATACAACAAAATTTTTCGAAGGATCTGGCACTGCTAAAATTGGTGCGCTAGTGAGGGCTCTCTTGAGCACTTAGGAAGCTCTCTCACACTTCTCTGTCCATTCATACTTCTTCCCTTTTCTTTGAAGGGAGGTGATGGGATGAGATACTCTAGAAAATCCTACCATGAAGTGTCTTTAATATCTTGCTAAGCCCATAAAACTTCTAACCTCAGTGACACTGGTGGGTGTTGGTCAATCCATAATGGCTCTAATCTTCAATGGGTCTACAGAGATCCCATCGCCAGATATAACATGACCAAGATAATATACCTTGGGTATAAAGAAGGCACACTTTGACAAGATGCCATATAACTGATTATCTCTCAAATACTGCAGAACCTATCTTAGATGCTCCTCATGCTCATCCTCATTGTGAGAATATATCAGAATGTCATCAAGGAACACTACAAAAAATTTATCCAAGAATGTCTAAAATACTCCTTTCATGAGGCTCATGAACACAACTGGAGCATTTGTGAGGCCAAATGGCACTACTGTGAACTCATAATGACCATACCTCATGTGAAAACCAGTCTTGTGGATATCACTTTCCACAATATGTAACTGATGGTACCCTAACTTTAGATCTATCTTTGAGAACACTTGGGCACCCTGCAACTGATCAAACAAATAATTGATCTTGGGGAGAGAGTATCGGTTCTTAAGTGTTACTTTATTCAACTGTTGATAATCAATGCATAATCTAAGTGATCCATCATTCTTCTTCACAAAATCCACTGGTTCTCCCCAAGGTGATACACTAGGTCAGATATGTCCTTTCTCCAAGATCTCTTCTAACTAATTCTTGAGCTCATTGAGATCATGTGTGGTCATCCTATAAGGTGCTCTAGATACAGGCTTGACTCCTAGTACAAGGTCTATGTGAAAATCAACCACCCTAGGTGGAGGAATACCAGGTAGCTCAGTAGGAAATACATCTGCAAACTCCTGAAGAATAGGATAATCCTTGAGTGAAGGCTCCCCCTCTGAATCCTCCTCTCTATAACTAATGGTGATGGAAAATAACTGACATCCCTTCTGCACACACCGCCTAAGCTACATAGAAAAAATTATGTGAAGGGATACGGGTCTTTATACCCTAAATATCACCATAGAAGTACCATGATCATCAACACACTCAACCCTCTTCTAATGACAATCCATCTTGGCACTATGGGCATATAGCCAATCCATGCCAAGGACTACATCATAATAAACTAGAGGGGTAATGCAAAGATTAGTCATTGTGATTAAGTCTCTAATATGAATCTGACAAGTGCAAATTAAGGAACTAATAGACACTCTAGCTCCTGAAGCTAACTCGAACTCCCAACTGACATCTTGTCTAACTGCCACCAGCTCACAATGTTGCACTACATATGGAGATATAAAGGAGTCTGTCACTCCTAAATCAAACAAGATAGAAATAGTGATACCCTAAATCATACCTGTGTCCTCTATGATCGTGGCCTGGTGCTCGGCCTGGTAGTTATCAACTGCTACAAAAGCTCTATGGTATCTATCCATATCTCCAACTGTAGGCTTTGAGGTAGCCTTTCTTTGACCACTGGCTGACTGTCCCTATGGGCACTCTCTCATTATATGAACCATACCACCACAAGTGTGACATCGCCCAAGGGTCTGAATCTGAACTCCCTGTGATCTAGATGATTGTGGTCTTATGGTCCTACTAGAACCACTGTAATCACCCCTAGAGGACTGTTGAGTCCTAGCTGACTATTTATGAGGGGTCTGTGTCCTCTAGTCCTATCTAGGACCCTAAGACTGCCACTATTTGGGATTAGAGCCCTGATAACCCTGTGAAGGCCTATGTCTAGAATCCTGTTGAGATCTCTGCTGCTGAGACTGTTGACCCTTAAGGGATCCTTCTAAGTGATTTTGTTTCCCTTTCCAAGGGGGTCTCTGCTATCTTGACTACTGGGAAGAGGGGTTTTGGTGCTGAGACCGATCTCGGGACTCCTATCTAGTATGGATGTCCTCAGATACAAGTGTTGTCTCAACTGTCTCTCTGAATGTGGTAGGAAAGGCCAGGTGTATTGTTCCCTAAAGAGACATATTAAATCTGTTAATGAAATGGTGGATACACAGTTTCTCATCCTTCATGTAATAAACATATAGAAGGAGCTCAAGAAACTGACTCTTATAATGGGATACTATAAGGCCTCTCTGCTGGAGATCATGAAACTCCTCTATCTATCTCTATCTGAAATGCTTAGAGAGATACCTCTCTCCCAATCGGGCTACAAAAGATTCCCAAGTGAGTGTGTCAATACTTAGTCCACCTATGGAAACCTCCTACTCCCACCAAGCTCGTAGGAGATGGACTGCAAGTCATGCCTTTAGATTACTCTCATAAGGGTGCAATCCAAAACATCAATGTAAACTCTATAACCAGGCCTCTTCTACTGACCCATCAGTGGATCCCAAAAACAAGGGTGGCTGGAGTCACAATAACTCTCAGATCTCATCTCTAACATCTCTAGGTGGTCTCTCTCTGGAATGTATCTCATACTCGCATAGTATTACATACCGATGAACTGACTCACCCTTCTGATCATCATGACCCTCAACAGACCTGGGTGGGGGACTCCTACTTCTCTCTCTGCTAACCACTCTATCATCTTTTGAAATATGTGCTCCCCTTTTAGGAATCTACTGCTAAACTATGGGTGGTAGACTCTATTGAATTACCCCAATAAGATTTTGGAGAACATCCAAAATATCCTAGTTAGGGTTCTAAGGTGGTGGAGGTGGTGGATCCTCCTGTTCTATCCCAACATTTGTATCTCTATGACCTCTATCTCTTTGAGCAGCTCATGTGACGACAGAAATCCTACACAATAATTTAAGTATAAATGAGTTGAAATGTAATGGGTTAGGTCCCTAGTGTCGAAACATGGCTCTGATACCAAAATGTCATGCTCAAAACTAGGGCAAAACACACAGACAATTTTTTTTTAAAAAAATACAAGTACATACAACTAATAATGGATGTGTTGTGGAAAGGTGATAATATGGTGAAGTTAGTCTTCAAGTTGCGAGGTATATTCATAGATTGAATTAGGGTCATGCCACATACGGATGCATAGTTGGAGCATCAAATTGTTACATGGGTTACATAAACTCTTAGGTCAGGTTGAATTAACTATCGTTTTATGTTTAACCATGTGTAGTATCATGATGGTAATTTAATTGTTAAGAACATATGTTGAATTAGGTTGACCTAGAAATTACTTTAATACTTAACCTAGATTACAAATTTATCCATTTAAATCTAGTGCCAATTTCCTTTCAACCTTAGCTACTTACAAAATTTAAAGTAACCTTTAGACATGATCCTCGATCAATCAAGTTTACTAAACAAAAAACCATTTCAACCCTAAAACATTTGAAAGTCGGTTAATTAACCCTATCTACATAACATCTATAAACAATCCCGATATAACTATTTCACACACATTAGTTAAATACATAAAAGATAACTAAATTAATTACAAGAATTAATATGTATAACCTTTCTTAACTATCCTTGGACCCACTTAAACATATATATTAAAATATCCCCTAATATAAAGACTAATTAAATTCCACTCTCTTCTAAAAAAAAAACATACATGAAACATTTACCATTTATCATAATTAACATTTAGTAACAAACTCACTATACAAAAAAACTACTAATTAAAATCTAATAATCAAAATCTAATGTAATTCCTAGCCTACTAATATCAATTTTAATTAAATTCTCCCCTTTAAAAAAAAAACGCATGCAACCATAGTCCATTAATCTCCTAATAGAAAATTCAATTAACCTTTAGTAAAAACAATTAAATTAACCTCTAGTAGAAAATTAAATTAACCTCTAACCCTTTTGGACATATGAGCAACATATTTCAACTATCATAATAAAATTAAATTAACAACTAGCTAATATTAATGATTCATTTTAAATAATTAACCATTGTATAAAATACACTATTATTCTAAAAAGTTGATTCCATACTAATTAAATCTAAATATGTTAAAAAAAAAGTCTATTAATTACTAATCCTAATTAGCTAATCTAACTAACCCTACTAATCTAAACCTATTCACCTACCAAGCTATCACATCACCCCCTATCCCCAGGCCCACTTGCCAAGTAGGTGGGGTGATGGAAAAACCCAAATCAACCTAAGGCTACGTGAGTTATGCAAGGAGAGCTTTTTGAACAAGGTATGCACATGTTCCAAGCTTGAGGTGGTCCCCACCTCAAGGCTTCCCCATTCCAATACAAAAAGAATCATGTTGAAAACTTTATGTCAGGTCAAAACTAATGGAGGCAAGGAAATTTTGCATGGTATGGGAGGCTTTCTTGTCATAGGGAATATGCATTGATTCCTATGTCAGACCCCAACATCCTACGCATGGTGGTAAGAAGGTAAGGAAGGAGTATGTGGGTGGGATCCATGAGGATGCAATAAAAAAAAAAGACTTGCTTGCATTAAAATCATTCTTTTTTTTTGTGTTTATTAAATGTGACCACTGCCACTACAAACCTGTGCCATTTATGGAAAGGGGAGTGTTTAGCAAGTTATGTAAGAAATCTTTTATTAATTTAGAAATTAGTAATTAACAACAAGGTTATGTTAGGGAGTTAGTATACTAACTATTATTAGGAAGAGCATCTTGGGAAGGGAATATTTTCTGTGGCAAAGAGAATTATTTCCCTTCCCATACTAATTTCAGAGAGCATTTTTGCTCTAAAAATCTAAAAAGTGTCATGGATATTATTTGGTTTTAGCTTCTATTATATTGATTTATTGGTTTTATTATTGGAGTAGTTTATTATATACATTTGAATTATTTTATTAGTGCAATACACTAAGTGAACTATAAATTTAATATTTGTATTAGTTAATTTTTTTCATTAATATACTAACTTGTTTGATTTACTATTGTTATCAAGTTTATCTTTCCTTCTCAAGAATTGAGGTTGCAATGAAAATTTTAAGGTAGACTGTTGAACCTATTGATATGGAATATAGATTTCCAAAGGAAGAATGAGGTTTTTTTAACTTGAAAACTTACAATCAAATACATTATCGAGATTACAAGATTCATAAATTAACAAGATTTTATATGCTATGAAAACTATTACATAATGAATAAGAGCTCTTCACATCTTACTTGATAAAGCTTTCAATATGTACATTACAACACTTATCAAGAAATGAATCTCAATACAAAGGAGTAACCATACAACATTAAAGTTGCTCTCACACAACTACACCAAAATAGAGATTTCTCCCAAGCTTTTCCACAATCATCTTGACTTCAAAACCTGCAAATACTTGAGGAGAACCATGGGAAGCTCACCTCCCATCCTAGGTCTCAAGGAGACCACCCCCAAGCTATGAAAATCGGTAACCAACAGGTGACAATCACACATCCACATACATGAATACAACAAGAAAGAACACCCTCCCAAGGTTTGCACAAATAATTTCACCATGAACCCATAACAAGGGGTGAAGGTGGATTTCCATGTAGGAGAATGCCAAAATTATACATACGAATAACATGTCTCTTCAAGGCTAAAACGACATACATCTTTCCATCCAATCTTCTCCTTATCTCCCCAAAAATTAGGATCAAATACAATGACATGCAAGGGCTCATACACCTTACATTTTTTTTCCTTTTCTCTCCATGAGAAGAGACTCTACACTATAATGAAATTCAACTAACCCCTTCCCCCATATATGGCCACTTCTTCCCTATCCAAGGGTGAGTAATTCCATCACAGCCTTCACAAAACTCCCATATTCAAAATAAAGATAAAACCATAAGCAAGAATTCAAATCAAAAATCCAATTCCCTTACATAACAACAATACAAATACATTTCACATATGCAAGAGAATGAAAAGAAACATACAAATCTAATTGCAACAAAATAAAAAACTTTCATGGCAATGGAGACCAACCTTCACAATGTGTTATGGCAAATGAATTTTGAGAAGAGCCCAATCCCTTATGCTTTTTCAATCCAAGCCCCAATGTCTCTAAAAGTAGAGAGTGGATGAACACCCACTAACTCTACCAAGCACCTCTAAAAATACCTCCATCTTCTACCCACCCACCAACATTAAATTCAAACTTGACCCTAAAGTCCTTTGGCTTTTCCTTGTCCCCTATCATAAATGCCAGATTGGAAAGGAGTGTGGGTTTGGGTAAAAAGGTCAAGACTTACTCCATTTTCGAAGCATGTGGAAAATGGGTCATAAAATAGGTCACCAAGGCCACTAGGGGATTCTAGATGTGTTAAAAACATTCCTAACCCATACCCCTATCACTAAGGTACTAGGATTTTGCTAAATTTTTCCCTTAGGACCTCTTTTTGGCCTCTAGAAGTGGCTAGAAAAGAATTAAATCTAAATGATCAAATTGGTGGAGCTTTGCAAGCATCTCCAACAAGGGGTTTAATTAGGTTCCTAATGAATCAGTTAGGCTTAGGTTTATATTTCCAACCTTAGTAGACATGTCATTACATAACACATAACGAGTGTTAAGTGACACTATAAAATAACATAATACAACATTGACATGTCACTAATTACATAATGAAAACACCTAATACTCACGAATAAAATAACTTAACAACGAGGTTCAAACCTCTTCATTAGGTTCAACCTTGGCTTTACAGTGTGCACATATGGTTGGTTACTAATTCTCTGACTAATTCCATGGTTCTCTTTCCTGCACACTAAACTTGAGCATTAGTAGTTGTTAATGTTTGTAGCTTCAGTCATATGATCATTAGAATTTATATAATACATGTTGATTAATAATAATATATTATATATGTTAAATTATTATATTATTCTTAATTAATAATTGATTGATGAAACATTATAAGATTGATTAACTTATGATTAATAGGAAGAGGCATGTCCTTTCTTATAAATAATAATGAATAGACATGTCCCAT
>MU224542.1:1230290-1266032 GCA_018584345.1 Thuja plicata | reverse complement strand
TTTTGTATAGCTATAGTGAGGGTCATAAGTGTTGACATAGGAGACCACTACACATTCTATTTGATCATCCTCCCTAGCTAAGAGGGAGTGTTAATGTTTGTAGCTTCAGTCATATGATCATTAGAATTTATATAATACATGTTGATTAATAATAATATATTATATATGTTATATTATTAATAATCATATAAAATTTAATATTTAATATTAAATTATTATATTATTCTTAATTAATAATTGATTGATGAAATATTATAAGATTGATTAACTTATGATTAATAGGAAGAGGCATGTCCTTTCTTATAAATAATAATGAATAGACATGTCCCATGAAGGGACATGTCTCTCCTAGCCTCATTCCTAATATAAATGAAAGAGAGATTGTTGCATTTGGAAAACACATACAACATAGAGTGTTATTAAATTTGCAGCTATCCTAAAAACTTAACAGTAGTCCAAGATAATAAAATCACAAGAAATATACATATTCAATTCATACTTAGCAACATTAATCAATAAGCAGATTTAAATCCCTAGTTACAATTTTCATACAGAAATATTTAAAACATAATAATTCCATAATCATCATGACATAACATCCATAAAATAATTAAGTCTAATCATGATCTGATCTTCTCATCAATTCACCTATATAAATATGTATAATCAAAATGAACCACATGTTCTAGTTGTAAGTCATATCATAATGTAATCCATACAATATAATCATCATCATAAACATAATATCTCGAGTCTCTATTAGGATAATCAAAAAGTGTATCAATGTATCAAAATAAGTGTATCAACTGAGCTATGATGGGTCAGGGTGAGTCCTCACATCCTCCCCCACTAGGCATGAAATTCCTCCTAGAGTTCATCAAAAAGATATGGGTACAGAGATCTCATATGGGTTGCATCCTCCCATGAAGTTGTGACCTCATCATATAAAAATCCCACTGGACCCTAACCTGGTCCAGCTCTCAACCTTGAAGTGCAAGGGTCCATTGGGCTATAATAAGAATGGGCTTCAGTGCTAGCTGTCCATCCAACTCCACCTACAAGGATTCCCAATCTATCATGTGAGACTCATCATAAATATATTTATGTAACATAGATACATGAAACACATCGTGGATACGTGACAGGCTAGGTGGCAAGGCTAGACGGTAGGCAACTGGTCCTATCCTCTCCAATATCTTGAAAGTTCCAACAAAGCGAGGTGCTAACTTAGAGCCCTTTCTAAAATAGATTGGACTCTTATGCGAGCGCACTCTCAAGAAGACCCTATCTCCAACCATATACTTATGATCAACCCGCTTCGCATCTGCATACTTCTTCTGTCAATCCTAAACCTCTCTAAGATGTTGTCTAATCAAGAATACCTTATGCTCCATATTCTTGACCAACTAGGGTCCAATAGATACTCTATCCTTGATCCTGTCCCAACTGAGTGGTGTCCTACATGGTCTACTGTACAAGGCCTGATATGGAGGCATACCTATAGAAGAATGATGCCCATTATTATAGGAAAACTTGAATAGATGTAGGTATTCCTCCTACTTGACCTGATGGTCCATAACATATCCTCTAACACCTGGTTAACCCTCTCTGTCTGTCCATTTTTTTGAGGGTGATATGTCATACTAAAATTTATCCTAGTGCCCAACGCTGCTTATAACTCTCACCAAAAAGTTGATGTGAACAAGGAGTCTCCATCAGTGATGATCTTACCAGGAATGCCATGAAGTCTGACAATATCACATAAAAATACTTGAGATATGTCTCATGCTGTGAATGTAGTACACGCGGGTGAGAAGTGGGCAACTTTGGTCAATGTGTCAACTGTCACCAAGATGGCATCATGGCGGCGAGAATACATAGAGAGACCAATAATGAAGTCCATAGATATAGCATCCCACTTCCACTTGACAATCTTATGTGGCTGTAGGATCCCACCTTGATGACTGTGCTCTGCCTTCACTCTCTGGCACTCTAGACATCTAGAAAATATGCTAGCAATTTGCAATCTCATTCCCGGCCAATGATACAACTCTCATAGATCAACATGCAACTTCTTAACTCCTGGATGAGCTACATAAGGTGCTATGTGAGCCTCAAGCACAATAAACTCTTGCAAGTCACCTGTAGAAGGTACATAGATGCATCCCCTATGATGTAGAAGTCCATCAGACTCTAAATAATACTCTTCAAATCTCCCCTCAATGGGTCTCTAAGAATGGATAAACTGACAAACCCCCACATATAATCCATGCTCTGGAAAGTGATGCAAAATGCGCTCCCTAAAATTTGTACTATAAGTCATAGATGAGAGCTCATTTCCCCTACTACTCAAGGCATCTTCAACTACATTCTCCTTCCCTTTGATGTAATGAACATAAAAATTAGAATCACACAAAAAATCCATCCATATCCTTTTCCTAGCATTAAGATTGGGCTATGTAAAGATATACTGTAGGCTCTGGTGATATGAATGAATCTCAAATTGGTGACCTAGAAGGAAGTGTCGCCATCTCACTAAGGCATGAACCATCACTGCGAGTTCTAGGTCATGAGTAGGATAATTAAGCTTGTGTCTTTAACTTCCTAGACTTGAAAGCTATAGGATGACCCTCCTGCATAAGGACTCCTCCTAAACCATCCAATGAAGCATCCGTACATACAACAAATTCTATCAAATGATCTGACACTGCTAAAATTAGTGCACTAGTGAGGGCTCTCTTGAGCTCCTAGAAATCTCTCTCACACTTCTCTATCCATTCATACTTCTTCCCTTTTCTGTGAAGGGAGGTGATGGGATGAGCTACTCTAGAAAATCCTATTGTGAAGTGTTTGTAATATCCTGTTAAGCCCATAAAACTTCTGACCTCAATGACACTGGTGGGTGTTGGCCAATCCATAATGGCTCTAATATTCGGTGGGTCTACACAGATCCCATCACCAGATATAACATGACCAAGATAATACACCTTGGGTCTAAAGAAGGCACACTTTGACAAGCTTCCATATAACCAATTCTCTCTCAAATGCTATAGAACCTATCTCAGATGCTCCTCATGCTCCTCCTCATTGTGAGAATATATCAAAATGTCATCAAGGAACACTACCACAAACTTATCCAAGAATGTATGTAATACTCCATTCATGAGGCTAATGAATAGAACTAGAGCATTTGTGAGGCCAAATGGCACTACTGTAAACTCATAATGACCATACCTCGTACAAAAAAGAGTCTTGTGAATATCACTTTCCACAATCTATAACTGATGGTACCCCAACTTTAGATCTATCTTTGAGAACACTCGGGCTCCCTACAACTGATCAAACAAATCATTGATCCAGGGGAGAGAGTATCAGTGCTTAAGTGTTACTTTATTCAACTATCGATAATCAATGCACAATCTAAGTGATCCATCCTTCTTCTTCACAAAAATCACTAGTGCACCCCAAGGTGATACACTAGGTCAGATATGCCCTTTCTCTAAGAGCTCTTCTAACTAAATCTTGATCTCATTGAGCTCATGTGTGGTCATCATGTAAGGTGCTCTAGATATGGGCTCAACTCCTGCTACAAGGTCTATATGAAAATCAACTGCCATAGGTGGAGGAATACCAGGTAGCTCAGTAGGAAATACATCTGCAAACTCTTGAAGAATAGGATAATCCTTGAGTGAAGGCTCCCCCTCTAAATCCTCCTCTCTATCACTAATGGTGATGGAAAATAACTGACATCCCTTCTGCATGCACTGCCTAAGCTACATAGTGGAAATCATGCAAAGGGATACGGGTCTTTGTACCCCAAATACCACCATATAAGTACTGTGATCATCAACACACTCAACCCCTTTCTAACGAAAATCCATCTTGGTGTTGTCGGCATATAGTCAATCCATGCAAAGGAATACATCATAAGAAGCTAGAGGGGTAATGTGGATATCAGTCATCATGATTAAGTCTCCAATCTGAATCTAACAATTGTGAACTAAGGAACTAACAGACACTCTAGGTCCTGAAGCTAACTCGACCTCCCAACCAACATCTTGTCTAACTGCCACTAGCCCGCAACGCTCCACTACATAGGGAGATATAAAGGAGTCTGTTGCTCCTTATTCAAACAAGATAGAAACACTGATACCCTGAATCATACCTGTGGCCTCTATGACCATGGCCTGGTGCTCAGCCTTGCGGTTATAACCTACTGCAAAAACTCTTTGGGATCTACCCATATCTCCAATTGTAGGCTCTGAGGTAGCCCCTCTCTGACCACTTGCTGACTGTCCCTGTGGGCACTCTCTTGCTATATGACCCATACCACCGCAAGTGTAACATGGCCCATGGGTCTGAATCTGAACTCCCTATGTTCTAGATTGTTGTGGTCCTTCAGCCCTACCTGAACCACTCTAACCGCCCCTAGAGGACTTTTGAGTCCTAGATAACTGTGTCTGAGGGGTCTGTGTCCTTTGATCCTATCTAGGACCCTAAGACTGCCACTGTTTGGGCTTAGAGCCCTGATAACCCTGTGAAGGCTTGTGTCTAGAATCCTACTGAGATCTCTGCTACTGAGACTATTGACCCTTAAAGGATCCTACTGAGTGATTTTATTTCCCTTTCCAAGGGGGTCTCTGCTATCCTAACTAATGGAAAGAGGGGTTTTGGTGCTGAGACCGATCCCGAGACTCTTGTCTAGTATGGATGTCCTCGACTACAAGTGTCATCTCAACTATCTCTCTGAATGTGGTAGGAAAGGCTAGGCATACTGTGCCCTGAAGAGACATATTAAGTCCCTTAATGAAATGGTAGATACACAATTTCTCATCATTCATGTAATCAATATATGGAAGGAGCTTGATAAACTGACTCTCATACTAGACCACTGTGAGGCCTCTCTGCTGGAGATCATGGAACTCCTCTATCTGTATCTATCTAAAATGCTCAGAGAGATACCTCTCTTGAAATTGGGCTACAAAAGACTCTCAAGTGAGTGTGGAAATACTCACTCCACCTATGGACACCTCCTGCTCCCACCAAGTGGAAGCCTTCTCTCATAGGGTATGGACTGCAAGTCATGCCTTTAGGTTACTCCCATAAGGGTGCAATCCAAAACATCAATGTAAACTTTGTAACCAGGCCTCTTCTACTGGCCCGTTAGTGGATCCCAAAAACAAGGCTAGATAGAGTCGCAATAACTCTTGGATCTCATCTCCAACATCTCTAGGGGGTCTCTCTCTAGCACGTATCTCATGCTCGCATGGTATTATAACTTGATGAACTGACTCACCCTCCTAATCATCATGACCCTCAACAGACTTGGGTGGGGGACTCCTACTTCTCTCTCTGCTAATTGCTCTATCATCTTTTGAAATATGTGCTTCCCTTTCAGGAATCTGCTACTGAACAATGGGTGGTAGTCTCTGTTGAATTACCCCAATCAAATTTTGGAGAATATCCAAAATATCCTAGTTAGGGTTCTGAGGTGGTGGAGGTGGTGGAAACGTAATAGGTTAGGTTCCTAGTGTCAAAACATGGCTCTGAAGCCAAAATGTCATGCACAAAACTAGGGAAAAACACACAGACAAATTTAAAAAAAAAAACACAAGTACATACAACTAATAATGAATGTGTTGTGGAAAGGTGATAATATGGTGAAGTTAGTCTTCGAGTTGCGAGGTATATTCATAGATTGAATTAGGGTCACACCACATACAGATGAAGAATTAGAGCATCAACTTGTTACATGGGTTACATGAACTCTTGGGTTATGTTGAATTAACTAGGGTTTTATGTTTAACCATGTGTAGTATCATGATGACAATTTAATTATTAAGAACATATCTTGAATTAGGTTGATGTAGAAATTACTTTCATACTTAACCTAGATTACAACTTTATCCATTTAAATCTAGTGCCAATTTCCTTTCAACCTTAGCTACTTACGACATTTAAAGTAAACTTTAGACATGATCCTCAGTCAATCAAGTTTACTAAACAAAAACCCATTTCAACCCTAAAATATTTCTAAGTCAGTTAATTAACTCTATCTACATAACATGTATAAACAATCTTGATATAACTATTTCACACACATTAGTTAAATACATAAAAGAGAACTAAATTTATTACAAGAATTAATATGTATAAACTTTCTTAACTATCCTTGGACCCACTTAAACATATATATTAAAATATCCCCTAATATAAAGACTAATTAAATTCCACTCCCTTTTAAAAAAACCATACATCAAACATTTACCATTTATCATAATTAACATTTAATAACAAACTCACTATACAAAAAAACTACTAATTAAAATCTAATAATCAAAATCTAATCTAGTTCCTAACCTACTAATATCAATTTTAATTAAGTTCTCCCCTTTTAAAAAAAATACATGCAACCATAGTCCATTAATCCCCTAACAGAAAATTAAATTAACCTTTAATAAAAACAATTATAATAACCTCTAGTAGAAAATTAAATTAACCTCTAACCCTTTTGGACCTATGAGCAACATATTTCAATTATCATAATAAAATTAAATTAACAACTAACTAATATTAAAGATTCATTTTAAATAATTAACCATTGTATAAAATAGACTATTATTCTAAAAAGTTGATTCCATACTAATTAAATCTAAATATGTTAAAAAAAATCTATTAATTACTAATCCTAATCAACTAATCTAACCCTACTAATCTAAACCTATTCACCTACCAAGCTATCACATCACCCCCTATCCCCAAGCCCACTTTCCAAGTGGGTGGGGTGATGGAAAAACCCAAATCTACCTAAGGCTGCGTGAGTTATGCAAGGAGAGCCTTTTTGAAGAAGGAATGCACATGTTCCAAGGTTGAGGTGGTCCCCACCTCAAGGCTTCCCCATTCCAATGCAGCAAGAATCATGTTGAAAATTTTATGTCAGGTCAAAACTAATGGAGGCAAGGAAATTTTGCATGGTATGGGAGGCTTTCTTGTCATAGGGAATATGCATTGATTCCCATGTCAGACCCCAACATCCTACGCATGGTGGTAAGAAGGTAAGGAAGGAGTATGTGGGTGGGACCCATGAGGATGCAATCAAAAAGCAAGACTTTCTTGCATTAAAATTTTTTTTTTTTGTGTTTATTAAATGTGACCACTGCCACTATAAACCTGTGCCCATTTATGGGAAGGGGAGTGTTTAGCAAGTTATCTAAGAAATATTTTATTATTTTAGAAATTAGTAACTAACAACAAGGTTATGTTAGGGAGTAAGTATACTAACTATAATTAGGAATAGCATCTTGGGAAGGGAATATTCTCTGTGACAAAGAGAATTATTTCCCTTCCCATACAAATTCCAGAGAGCATTTTTGATCTAAAAATCTGAAAAGTGTCATAGATATTATTTAGTTTTAGCTTCTATCATATTAATTATTTTATTTTATTATTGCAGTAGTTTATTGTATGCATTTGAATTATTTTATTAGTGCAATACACTATGTGAACTATAAATTGAATATTAGTATTAGTTGATTTTGTTTACTTAATATACTAACTTGTTTAATTTACTATTGTTATCAAGTTTATCTTTCCTTCTCAAGAAATGAGGTTGCAATGAAAATTTTAAGGTAGAGTGTTGAACCTATTGAAATAGAATATAGATTTCCAAAGGAAGAATAGAGTATTTTTAACTCGAAAATTTATAATCAAATACATTATAGAGATTACAAGATTCATAAATCTAAAAGATTTTATATGCTATGAAAACTATTACATAATGAATAAGAGCTCTTCACATCTTACTTTATAAAGCTTTCAATATGGACATTACAACACTTAACAAGAAATGAATCTCAATACAAAGGAGTAACCATGCAACATTAAAGTTGCTCTCACACAACTACACCAAACTAGAGATTTCTCCCAAGATTTTCCACAATCATCTTGACTTCAAAACCTGCAAATACATGAGAGAACTATGGGAAGCTCACCTCCCATCCTAGTTCTCAAGGAGACCACCCCCAAGCTAGGAGAATCGGTAACCAATGGGTGATAATAACACATCCACATACATGAATACAACAACAAAGAACACCCTCCTAAGCTTTGCACAAATAGTTTCACCATGAACCCATAACAAGGGGTGAAGGTGGATTTCCATGTAGGAGAATGCCAAAATTATACATACAAATAACATGCCTCTTCAAGGCTAAAACCACATACATCTTTCCATCCAATCTTCTCCTTATCTCTCCCAAAATTAGGGTCAAATACAATGGCATGTAAGGGCCCATACACCATGTATTTTGTTTCCTCTTTTCTCCATGAGAAGAGACTATACACTATCATGGAATCCAACTAACCCCTTCCCTCATACATGGCCACTTCTTCCCTATCCAAGGGTGAGTAATGTCATCACACCCTTCACAAAACTCCCATATTCAAAATAAAGATAAAACCATAAGAAAAAATTCAAACCCAAAATCCCATTCCCTTACATAGCAACAATACAAATACATTTCACATATGCAAGAGAATGAAAAGAAATATGCAAATCTACTTGCAAAATAACAAAGCACTTTCATGGAAATGGAGACCAACCTTCACAATGTGTTATGGAAAATGAATTTTGAGAAGAGCCTAATCCCTTATGCTTTTTCAATACAAATCCTAATGTCTCTAAAAGTAGAGAGTGGGTGAACACCCACTCACTCTACTAAGGGCCTCTAAAAAGACCTCCAACTTCTACCCACCCACCAACATTAAATTCAGACTTAACCCTAAATTCCTTTGGCTTTTTCTTGTCCCCTATTATAAATGCCAGATTGGAAAGGAGTGTCGGTTTGGGTAGAAAGGTCAAGACTTACTCCATTTTTGAAGCATGTGGAAAATTGGTCATAAAATAGGTGACCAAGGCCACTAGGGGATTCTAGATGTGTTAAAAACATTCTTAACCCATACCCCTATCACTAAGGTACTAGGATTTTGCTAAGTTTGACCCTTAGGACCTCTTTTTGGCCTCTAAAAGTGGCTAGAAAAGAATTTAATCTAATTGATCAAATTGGTGGAACTTTGCAAGAATATCCAATAAGGGGTTTAATTAGGTTCCTAATGAATCAGTTAGGCTTAGGTTTACATTTCCAACCTCAGTAGACATGTCATTACATAACACATAATGAGTTTCAAGTGACACCATAAAATGACATAATACAATATTTACATGTTACTAATTACATATTGAAAACACCTAATACATACATACAATTTTATGGTCACGAATAAAATCACTTAACAATGAGGTTCAAACCTCTTCATTAGGTTCAACCTTGGCATTATAGTGTGCACATATGGTTGGTTACTGATTCTCCGACTGATTCCATGGTTCTCTTTTGTGCACACTAAAGTCGAGCATCAATAGTCCAAGATAATAAAATCACATGCAATATACATATTCAATTCATACTTAGCAACATTAATCAATAAGAAGAATTAAATTTCTAATTATAAATTTCATACAGAAATGTTTAAAACATAATAATTCCATAATCATCATGACATAACATCCATAAAATAATCAAGTCTAATCATGATCTGATATTCTCATCAATTCACCTATCTAAACATGTATAATCAAAATCAACCACATGTTTTAGGTCTAATGCATATCAGAATGTAATACATACAATATAATCATCATCATAAACATAATATCTTGAGTCTTTGTCAGGATAATCAAAAAGTGTATCAATGTATCAAAATAAGTGTATCAACTGAGCTATGATGGGTCGGGGTGAGGCCTCACAGCTGATTACTTTCTAACCATTGTATAAGTTTAAATCCTTTAACTAGGTTGACCTAATAGTCATTGCATAAATTTTTTGAGCAAGGTGACATTCAGATTGGAATGTTCTAAGTCCTCTAACAAGGCCACTCCTGACAGGGTGATTAAATCCTTTAACCAGGTCACATTTGACAGTGTGTTTTGTAACCTTTAACAAGGTTGGCTCCTAACAGAGCTCACTTCAGAAGAGTGAAATTTTTGTAGCATGTTACTGGTGGTTTTTCCCATATTGGGCTTCCACGTTAAATCATGTTGTCAAAATGTGTGAATATTTATGTTGTGTTTTACTATTAAGTTTTTGCAAGCTTATTTCATTAGTATAGTAAACTGCACACTTTTATGTTATTTCTACCGGGCAGATCTAAAATTGTTCAAATTGGTATAAATTTTTAAATGGGCACATCTGGACCTGAGGATAACTAATTCACCCCCCTCTCAGTTATTCTGAATTCATTCTAACATAATCATTGTATTCTCTATAAGAGGGAGGAAGAGACAATTCAACATCTTTTTACTTGGTGTCCCTTTGCTCCTTATATTTAGTATGATATTATAGAAAGGTTTAACATCTAGTGGGTGTTCAATGTTAGCCTTCAAGAATATATATTTAATTGGAAGTGTCCTTCAAGACATCCCCTCATCAAACAACTATGGAGACAAATCCCCCCACATGTTTGTTGGTTTTTGTTGAAGGAGATGAATAATAAGATCTTTAGGGATTCAGAAAATACTGTTGATAATGTACTATCAATCCTTAATAAACTAATTCTAGAGAAAATTTATGTTAGTAATTGGAAAAACCTTTCCAAACCCCCTTCACCTCAAGATTGCAAGATTGTTGAATAGTGGAAGCTTCTATAATATTTTCATAAGTTTGATAGCTCCAAGAGAATTTGTAGGAGAAACATCATTTGGAAGGTTCCTCGACCTCCCATATTTAAATTGAATTTTGATGGAGCTTCCAGATTGTGTGTTTTTGTTGGAGGTAGGATAATCAAGGATCATAAAGGGGATCTTGTGGCTGTATATAATGGAAATCTTGGAATCTCTTCAAGAAACCAAGCTAAAGGAATGACCCTATTTTGGGGCCTTAATATCACCCTCTCCATTGACATAAAAGTATTAGAGGTTAAAGGTGACTCTAGACTAATTGTTGAAGCTACTAGAGGAACCATGAGGGCTATTTGGAGGGTGGATGAAAACATTAAAGAAATAAAACCACTTTTGGCCAGTTTTTATGAGTTCACTCTACAACACATTTTTAGAGAGGGTAATGTTGTTGTTGATTCCATAGCCATCATTGGTTTGGAGAAGGGGGTTTTATGATGTTGGAGAATGAGAAATGTTCTCCCAAATGCACTGAAATACCTTATAGGAAAAGAGAAAATAAAACAAGTTCCTGATGCAAGGTGCTAAAATGGTGTTTTGGTCCCTTTGTTGGACTCTCTCTTCTTTGGTTGGTAGGGTGGGACAAAATTCAAATTTGAATTCCTATATGTTTTTACCCTATAAAAAAAACCTTTGCATGCAACCACATAATCTATACTTGACAGATTCACATCACCCCATGAATAATTATGAGGGTTGGTGGTGGAGATCAAAGGGCATGAGTATTTTTAAAGATAAGATCTTTGGGGAATGTGATACTTATTTGAAAAATGGCCTTATAGATTTCTCTAGAATACGTCCCCAACTTTTAATTATTTTAGACCACATCATGTATGGGGAAAAATATCATCCACATGAAAATGTTGGCCTCCCTATGCTAGTGTTAGAGGAAAACAATAATTATCATCATTACATCTTCTATTTTCCTTTTATTTGGTATTTCAAGTTTGGAATTTTTGTTAAACTTATTCTAAAGCAATTGAAGCTCTGCAAATTCTCTCTTCAACACTCATTTGGTAGCTCTATTACTGGTATTTCTATGGCCCTGGAGGATCTTAGTATGGGAGATCGGGTTTGAGTGGAACCGTATAAGATTAATGACTATAAAAATAACCCCATTGTCTCGTACATTTTCAAGGAAGGGGGAATGACACCATTTATTGAATACATGACTGGTTATGATGAGTCCCTCTCTTGCCAATTTGTTTCCTCTTGGGCAGAGAGGGAGGTTATAATAGGTGTAATTTGATTTTAATTCAATGAAGATGTCATTTATCAATCCACAAGCCTACCTACATATGGTAGAAAATGGAAGAAAACAAGTTGTGTTGTGGACATGGCTAGTATTACCTAGTTCTCTCATGGCAAAGAACAACTGAAGAAACTCTGTAGAGGATTTGACAGGGAGAAATTACCTCCCCCATGGGACTAGGTATGTACTATAATCATGAAGTATTTTAATTTGGAGGGAAGGTATGGGGTTTAATATTACTACCACATGCCCTTTCTTAATCACTTCTAAAATCATGACTTTATTTCAATTCCTTTCTTTCTGCTACATTCGCTATAATTTACTATTAAGGATGTCCTCGATTCTAAGAAGAAAGGAAACAAATGTATTGTTTTACATAAAGGACTTATGATTAGGTGTCACAATTTTCATCTTACCCTATGTTCAACTTGTGTCATTATTGTTCAAGAGGTCTTGACTACCCCAACCCCACCCTCGACTAGCCTTATAAACTACACTGGCCCTAGTACAAAGAAGTGTATCAAGAAACCCAAAACTTTGCTGAATTCCCCAGAAAATTCCCCCAAGTCTAATTCTCCTTAGAATCATTTGTGAAAAGAAAAGGAATAACCCTACCACCTATTTGAAGAGTAAGGATCCCAAAAAAGATAAATTTATTATCCAACACATTGATTCTGATGTAAAAACTATCAAAGAAACTAGTACACCTCGTCATTCCACTAGACTTATTTGTAAACCCCAAGGGAAGGGAAAGAATTTGAAAGATGACATTATGGAGGAGGATGATACTAGTGAGTCTAAGAGCCAAGAGAAAAATATATCTAGAAAGGAAGCCTATTTGAATAGAAGTAGATTTTCCCATGTCTCAAAGACTCTAAACATGAAATATCTTGATCTCGCACAGAAAACTGAGGTAGACAATAAGATTATTTCTCCTTTTGATGTCACCTATTTTGTCAAAGAGAAGGACAAGGATATTTTTGAAGAGAAGAATATTGTGGGTGATGTGTATAGTAACTAAGGGGATATGTGGGGCGACATTAGTAAAATTAGGAATAACATTATAATCTTAGAGAACAAGTTCTTGGAGTTGTCAAAGTTTACCCTCAAGGTGATGCACTTCTCTACTACCACCCTTGTTCTACTGTAGGAAGACAAGACTAGAGAGAAGAACTCGAAGGATGAAAATTTTAAGGACCTCTTTAAGTTCCTTAAAAAGGACTATGCTCAAATGATGTTTTAAAAATTACGTGTGCTAAAAAACAAGGCCTAGCTCTTTGGCCCTTGTTCCTTTTAGGTGGTTTTGTTGTTAATGGCTATGGTATCCAAGGTTTAATTTGGATTTTACTAATGATAGGTTTTATAATTTTATCTAAAATTTATTGGTATGGCCATGCAAGGCCTCTAAAAAATACTTTTTTGTATCTTATTTATCATGGTTAAGACTTTTATGGTGTGTTCTTATAGTAAGTTTACTTTATCATTGGTGTGTTTAGTTATTTTGGAGGTGTTAGTTATGGAGTGTTTGTTTGTAACTAGCAACTGGTTTATGTTTTTTATATTAAGTAATTGATGTCTATCTATTTTTTTCTTAGTGGTGTCAATGTGATGAAAATAATAATTTTTCTTATTATCGCCCTCTGGACATTGTAATTAAGGGACACCACCCTTGCTTTGTGCTTCTTTTAATATAAAAAACCATTAGGGTTTTTTTTGTAAAATAAAATTTTGATTATTTGGTATTTTAAAATGACCACAGGGGATTTCCAGGTTTTCAATATTGGATGAATTTATTTCTCTTTACTTATTTTCATTACTAAGACACCTATTTTCTAGGTTTTCATCAAGGCAATGTTTCTATCTTTTTTTGGTTTTTTGTCTTTTTTTTTACTTTTTGATATTTTTTCAGGAACTTTTTTCAATTTTTTTTAGTATTTTTTTAGGATCATGTATAGTACTTGTGGAGGTGCATGATGTTCACTACTGTTGGTAATGGTTCTCCCTCTGGTGTTGCAATTTGGTAAACCTCAGACCCATATGTTGCAATGACTATATAGGGTCCTATCTAGTTAGGTTCAAACTTTCATGGCTTTTCTCTGTGCAGTTAATTTTTTGGATTCATTTTCAGAACCAAATCTCTGACTTCAAGATGGAGACCTCTAACTTTATTTTTATAGCTTCTTTAGAGATGGTTTTTATAAGCTTGTAAATGGATCAAGGTGACTTGTATCCTCTCATCTAGAATTTCTAGCTCATGGAGTCTAGATAATTTATAATATTCATCATCAATAAAGTTACACAAGAATACTCTTATTGATGGGATCTCAACTTCAACTGGTAAGATGGCCTCAGTTCCATAAACCAAGGAATAAGGGGTTTCACTAATAGGAGTGTTGATGCATTTTTGGTATGCCCACAGAGTTGGGTTCAACTACATATGCTAATCTCATCCAGTGTCATTGAAATTCTTTAATAGTAATTTAATTATTATTTAATTGGATGCCTCAACTTGGTCATTTCCTTGTGGATAATATATAGAAGAATACTTGCATTGAATCTAGAATTTTTCACAAAGCTCACCAACATCCTTGTTCTTGAATGAGCTACCATTATCAGTAAAAATACCACAAGGTATTCCATAGTGACATATGATATAGTTTGGGATGAATTTTGAAATATGATTGCCAGTGATATATGTCATAGGGATGGCCTCAATCTATATGGTGAAGTATTCGATAGTAGTGATTATATATTTTTATCCATTAGTAGAAGTAGGATGAATCTTCCCTATAAGGTCAATTTCCCATTGATAAAAAGGGCCATAGTGAGATAACCAGTTGAATATCTTGTGCTAGAGAATGAATCATGTTTCCATGTATCTGGAACTTTAAACATTTCTTGGAAAAATCATGAGCATCATGTTTTATGGTGGGCCAATAGTATCTAGCTCTTATTAATTTATTCACCAGAGTTAGACCATTAAAATGGCCTCCACATATACTAGTATGTACCTCATGTTGACATGACTTTGTGATGGCCTCACCAACGAGAGATGAGTTTTCAAGAAATACTAGAGTATCGGCCAACTTCTCCTGAAGAGGTGTGCAGGAGAGCTAGCTCTCCTGGCCTCCAAGCACCTCATTATCGGGTCATGATGGTGCAGGCTTAGCTAAGTTGGACAAGTGACTATTTTTTTGAGGGAATAGATGGTTTTGAATCATAGACCTCTAAAACTTTAGGGATAATGGGTTTCATGCAAGCATAATTTATATCCGACAAAGAAAATAGAAAAAGATAGGACAGGGTTAGTGTTGATCTCTAACTATATCCATGACATTTGTTCTCTTAACATCAACAAAGTTCCAGATAAAATAAACAATAGATACTGAATATACATATAACCTTCAATCACATGCATATTAGTAGCAAAGTAAAGTATTTCATTGAATCATTATAGAATTGGAACAAAGGACATAAGAAAGCATACAAGATGAGAAAATTTTTGCTAACTCTAGGATTAGAAACAAAACAGAGCTTACAGCTGAATGGTGTTCCTCATTCTTTCATTAACTTCAAATCCAGCATCACTGGTAGTTACACTAGTGGCTCCAAGGGAGTATTAATCTATTCTGAACTTCTAAAAGACAAGAGGGATAAAAGGATAAAAGCTTGTATTGCTAGTGGACAACTAAATCATTAATTTTCTGACCCTTAGAATGGATTGGACTTTGTATTTATAGAAAATTCTAACTACCTAAGGGAATATCCCTATGCTATCTATTTAAATTATATTACAATATTTACAACTAGTACTACCTGCGCTATCTGAATTTCTTAATATAATACAATCATTTCAAAAGAGAAGAGAATAAAGAAAGAAAGAAGCCCTAAGAAAAATTCCATTGGAAAGAGTGCCCTTGTACATGCAGACGTAATGAAACTTCCCTTAGTTACCTAGGCCATACACCCTCTTCAATGTTCTTTTTTACTTTTGGTGACTAGGAGAGTTGGGGTATGCTAGATAGTAAATGATAGAATGACGCCTCGGGATCTGGGAGGCATCTACAGTGAAACTATGGATCAATAGTGACTAGTTACACCAAGAGGAACAACCATAGACCTGGAAAAATGTTGTAGATAGTGATCGGTTGTCTAGAGAGAGTTGTCAATACTCATCACTATAAATAATACAAAACTGGGAACCCAGGGTCCTGGGGTTCAGGATCTGGGAGATTACGCTCAAAGAATAAAGAATGAGACTATATGCGACTTCTATTGAAGGATCCATGGAGACCAAGATATTTTATTGGCCTTTGAATCTTTCGTACACCTCTAGAATCTGGAGGATGCCATCTTCCTCTATATCCTTCAATAAATCCTGATGATCCACCGATCCCTCAAAATGGAGGCTGACATCTTCAGCCTTATCTTTTAACTCTGCAGCCACCTTGGCCACATCATGGGATTTGAGAAACACTTGGGAGAGTTCCACCATGGTGGCACCATTAACATTTCCCCTAGGTTGGAATTCAGCCTCAACCACTTCATCAAACTTACCAATTATGGAATCAATGGGAGTATAAGTCCCGGGGCTGAGAGGATTAGCCAATTTAATTTCTTGGATGAGGGCAGAATATTGGTCCAAAGGAGTTTGGACTACCTATAGTTGTTCTTTTGACACTCATACCAGTTTCTTTCTGGTTTTAACTTTGAATGCAAGTCTAGAGTATTAAGTCCAGAGGAGACCATATGATTCATCCCCTATAATGCCTATGTTTATTAACTCATCTTCCCAAGATTCAAATCTCCGATGAGGTATCCTTCCAATATTCATATTTCTCGATCTCTCCCTACCACTAGGGAATGGTGGCCTCTATCTTCTTTACTAAATCATTTACCCTGAAAAAGTCTGGGAGAGACTTGGACAAGAAAATTCTTATTACCCCAACATGATGAGTGATCCACTAATCCACTGCTAATGTCTTCTTGTTCATAATTTTATGAGTATCAACATCACTCTGTGGTAGCAGTGTTTCAGGGAATGAGGATCCAGGTGTTTTGGAAGTAAGGGGGTTCACTAATTCTGTCAGGAGTCCCAAAAGATTAGCATTGGCTACTTTCAACTCCTGAATCTTATGAGAATGCTTCTCATACCAGACTCGAACAGCCTGACCCACTTTGTTTAGGAGGTCTAGTTCCTCCTACTAAGTTCTTTTACCCAAGGACACCTCTGGGATTACATATTCTTTGGCATCTACCTCAGAATCCTCTTTTCCTGCTAGAGGGGTGGCGACTATCACCATAGCATTGTCATCTGGGGCCCTTCTATTGTTGTGAAGGGTATGAGCCTTCTTGGGCTTCTTAGGAATTTGGACCTCGACCAACATCTAGGAAAGTGATAGTGGAGCTGTGATATTAGTTGGGGCTTTTCTTTTTCGGGCTTCCACTAGCCACTATGGTGAGGTAGCTGGCCCGACTATCATTATTCCTGAGCTTAATGTTCCCATAGGGTTCAATTCAAGTTCCCCCTAGGAATATTGTTGGTTTTATTAATGGGATCCTTGCCTATGTGTTCTTTATCCCCCTTCCCATCACCCTCCAAAATGGTTTTCATAGGTTGACTAGGTGGCATAGGAGGCAAAGGCAGCTCATTGAGATCTACCTATTGAAAAATGGCCGCAACTTTGTTGGCCACTGTATCTGGTGGTGTTAGCAAAATTTGATTACCAGCTAAGCCTAAAAGAACAACATCAGAGGTTACAGTTTCTCCCAAAGGTCTGGTTCCCTCTTCAGCCAGGACTTGCTCCATGACTAGGTCATTCACTTGTTCTTGTGGCATTTATTTTTCACCCTCAGATTCCTCAAGCTGAGGCTTGCCTTCTTCTTGGGCCGCCACATCTTCTGGCCCTATTCACTCAAGTATGGGAACTTCAACTTCTTGTTCCACTGTCTCTTCTATGGCACAATCAACCATACCATGTAGCTCTCCGGGATCACCTAGCGGGAAGAAGTCATCGGCTTTGATCTACGCTATCTCTTGGGGGATCACTAGATGATCCTATTTTTTGAAGGAGAAGGAGGAAGAAATCACCTCGACCTTAGCTACATATTTGGGCTTCGGGCCCAGATTCCTATTCTGCAGGGACTGACTTGCCTATTATTTATTTCTCATTTTGAGTGGCACTTTGGGCTCTGTAGCTTCTATTTTTCCAGTGATTTCTGATTCACATGCTACACTTTATAAAATAGCCAAGGACAGAGAACCTCCTGGTGAGAGATAGGAGCCTATCGGGGTATCTCCAAGACCAAAAGTCACTCTAGAGTTTGTTGCATCCATTAATTTATGGGAGCGCTCCAACTTCTCACCCAACTGCTCCATCAGGGGAGGCAAAACGGTGTCCGAGACCTAAGGCGGGGTGCCAAATTTCTTCTTTACATGGGCTTTGGATTTCTCTAGGGCCCGAGAACCTGAGGCTACCAAATAAATCTTGTCCGAATGGACACTCTTTGAGAATAACTTCTCAAAATAAGAGTGGTTACGCTCAATTACTGCTCTCAAGATGGCCTCAATATCCAAAAATTTTGGCATATCTCAATCCACTAGAGGGAGGTCCTTCTTATCTATACCTGTCTCTTTATACTTAGGGTCCTCTAGGGCCCACTGACTGAAAATTTCTATGGGAATTTACAAAGCTCGAGTTCTTCCATCATCCCTTTTGTTACCCTAGTGTAGTATCGCTTCTAGACATTGTAATCATCCTGGCAGTTGGCCCAAAAATCTTCTATGTGTCGAACATGGGGGTTCACCCCCTTTGGCATAAACATTTCCAGTCACCCAAGTGGATCATAATCCTTATGGAAGAAAGAATATTTTTCTAAGTTAAAACTACTTAGGTCATTTTTGGCTCCTTGGGCCGCGGCTAGGGAGTAAGATTATTCCCCATAGATGAAAGGGAATATCAGTGTGGTAACTTTCTCGGTGGTAGCCAATGCATGAACCTCCAAAATCTTCTTATAGAACTCTAACAAAACTACCCTGTCCCCACAATGTTCGGGTAACAAGAAGGGTTCTCTAGAGAAGTCAACCACCCGAATGTAAGTGTGCTGGGAAAAATGGATGAAGTATTGCCCCCATAAACTAACCAGACCCATGAACTATGGAGATAATCTATTTCCCCAATCACTAGTGATCGCCTTGACCCCATGAAAGATGAAGGTGTCATTGACAATGCAAAAATGTGGGAAACTTTGGTCCCACTCAATCTGGGGGAAGTGGTCCCCTGGAGAGACCTGACCAAGTCTTTCCCTGAGAACACCAACTATTGTTAAACCTTGGATCCCCTGGCACTGCCCACCAAGTGTAAAAAGGACATAGGAAGTCATGTAGAACTTTCGCTCTATGTCGACCCTCCTCATCTGGATGTCTACATATTTAATGATGATATCAGTCCTTTTGAAGTGTGCCTCATTGGTGGTCATACCATATAAGAAATAATACATCCAATTTGAGAATTCCTAGGCATGTGGCTCCCCAAAGATCCCGCATAAGAAGATAATTCCCACATGGATGGGCTCCTTGAATTCAAAGCAAGGAATTTATGTCTGCATCTTCTTGTAGTACTGGCATGAACTTTTCATCTAATGTGTGTTGAGGTCACACCGAGCCATGTCTTTCACGCCCTCATACTGCTAGAGGTCCTCTCCCTTGGTGAGAGAAACAAATCCCACAAATTATGGAATACACCACCCTCTGGCAGTGGCATCATGGTCCAATGTGATGATGGACACTGGGAATCTAAGGGGAGTAGGGGAAATCAACACATCAACCATACTGCCTTGGCGATAACCCCTAGCCAGGAGAAAAATTAGCTCTGGTGCATGTGCATGAAAAACTAGTTTCTTGAATGATTCGGGATGCCGCTAAGTTAACTGAGATGGAGTGATTTGAGTGTCAAAGCTGATAGATCATTTTAATAAGGCCCTACAATTCAGCCCAGGTGCCGACATCTATTTTGGTGATTTATTTAAGCGCAGACTCAATTTGAGACCCATGAATTGTCCAATTATTACTATATTTATGGGTTAGCAGGACCTTTGCCAATGTCCCCTCTATCTTGTTCTTCTTGCTGGTGTCTATAGAGACACTTGGGAGTTCTAGACTCCCAGGAGGTGAAGACCCTGAAGTCAGTTTTTGCTTACTTTAACCTGTACCTACAAACCAAACAACTGTTAGTACGTAAAGATTGAGAGATTCTAGATTCTAGAGGCCTTGAGAATGAATTTTCCTTTTCACCTAAAATGAAGAATCATTAGGGCATCCTAAATGAGATCATATGTTTGAGATTTAATATAATTTTAACACATGAAATATTTCTCGGTTACCGAGGATCCAAAATGATAACTCAAAAAGGGGGTCACATAAGGTGGCAAAAGGCTAGGTTAATTAACAGACTTGACATTAACTTGAAAAGATAGCAAGGGTTAGTGATAAGATAGGTGGCCCTACTACCTTACTTTAACACGCGCCTGCCCACTCAGCTGAGTAATGACAAAAATAGATAGTTTTTCTGGTGCAAGTGGCATGAATGTCATTTGGGATGAGTTTTAAATGTTCGTTCATGGGAAATAATTTTTCTATTAATGTAGAAAGGATGGAGGAGAGAGAAAATTAATAGCCTACTAACAAGCTGGCCTCTGCAATTGGCATATCTACCTCCTCTTCGCCCAGGGAAACACCAACCAGGGTGGTGAACCTGGTTATTAAACATATGTGGTCTAAGACCTAGTAAATAATTGGGATGATGATGGGTCCTTAGGGAAAACTCCCCAAGGCACCAAGCTAGAAAAAATCCCTCAAAAACACCACATCTTTGAGCGAAGAAAGAGAAAATAGAGAGCTGCAGACACATAATTTACAAACAAAGCTAGACCTGCAGTGAGCTACCAGAGCTCACACGCTCAAACCTATAGCTCTTGCAAAAAAAAAAATACAAAAAACACACTTTAGACTCTACCACATGGACCATTTAAAATCTACTTCACAATATATACAAAATGTACAAGATATACAACCAAAACTTATCACATTTACAGACTTCCCAGCAAGAAGTGGGCAATATTTATAGAGATCTACAGCCAAGGAGGGTGGAGGCCTTTCCTTCCGAGATTGAAAACTTTGAATGGAAGAAGAAAGACCAGACTCAAGGATAGCATCATGCTAAATGAAAGATGCAACCTTGGAGCGACAAAATAGACAGATGATGACCAGTAACAAACATGAAAAACACAAACCAGCCAACGAAAACCAACTGAAAACACATAGAGAAAAAGAAACACAAAAAAATAGAGAGAAAATAGAAGGAAAAGCCCAAGGGCCTACCTGAACCTTGAAATGATGAATGGGAGGAACTGAAACTACTTCACTCTATCACCTAAACACCCCACCAGACTCGACGAACACACCTCTACACCTAGCCCAAACATTTCTGCTCAAAAAACAAATCACTTCGCTCTCTAGAAAATTTGCCAGAAGGTAACTTGTTTGCGGTAAGTGTAAAATGGAAAGGTAAAATGCATTAAATAATGCCTAGGAAAGCACATTAATTACCAAAATTAATTTTGAGAAACACGTTAGTGTTCGAGATCCAGATGCACAAACATTTAACGGTCATCCCTCTTCTAAAGGAAAAGAGAATGATCATCGGGCACAAAAGATCTAGAATCACCCGCTTGGGAATGACACTCTGGGACATAGATCTTGGATGAAACAATGAAAACAAAAATGGAGGCAAAGACCATACGAGATGAAAAGAGTCCAGAAGAAATAGGAGATGAGGCCAGAAACAAAAAGGAAAGCAAGGGGAAAACCAAAAAGGGAAAAGAAAAGGGGGACCTGACATTTTGTACACAAAATGCAGGGACGGGTATGCGGGGCATAACACCTCATATAAATAATTTCATGACTCTTTGGAATCAATACATTAAGGAGGGTTTTTGCAAAGGATCATTTGTAAAGGTTATCACCGATGATGGCGTATCTAGAAGTTTTGTGTATAAAGGAGTGACATTGATATTTGGATAAGTCTAGGGGTAGGATTTGAGCATGTAGGTAATTATAAATATCTTCATACTTGGGAGAATTGGGACCAAAAATTTCACAAACGAGCTCAGATTGTGCAATCTCAAAAGTAAGAATAAATATTTGTTCCACTAGAAACTCACATTGTTCTTCATTTTGTGGCATGTCAATCATAGAAGCAATAGTTTCTCTAGCATCTACTGGTTTATTCTACAACATTGGTACTTTGTGAAATCTGATTGTGACAAATTTGGCTTTAATAAAGTCTTCTAATTTTTAATAAGGGACCAATTTCTCATCTTTAGTATCATTTTCATCATTGATTTGGAAACTGAGTAATTGTGAATCTCCATACACTCGCAGGTGCCCAATCTTCTACTGTATTAAATTTTTTAGCCTAGTGACTAGAGCCTCATACTCACCTATGTTAATTGTGCACTTAAAATCTATCTTATATCATTTTGGTATGATATCTCCTTGGGGGTGACAAGGAGAATATCTACCCCCAATCCATTTCTAGTATACAAGCCATCAAAATACTATTGTCATTCATTGGAAGATGTAATAGAAATATTGCCTCACCTAGAAAATCAAACAATAATGGATTATCATCTTGTATTTTGGCTTCTACCATCTAATCTTCAATAACTTGGCCTTTGATATCTTTACGGTCCATATATTTAATGTCAAACTCACTCAACATCATCACCCACTGGGCCAGTCAGCCTATAAGTGTTGATTTTCTCAATAGATATTTCAATGGGTCAATTATTCCTATGAGCATTATTTTATGGTTCACCATATAGTGTTAGTCCTAAGATCAAATTACTAAGAGGGGGAGTGAATCAATAATCTACCATATAATCCCACTTTACAACCTCTTAAACTTAAATCGACATTCACAAGATTAAACATAATCACAAAAAATGAAAATAATAAACATGCAAGTTCATCCACAAAGTTGACACAGGTTTATCTCATAGAAACCCAAATAGGGAGAAAACCACAGTGGCAATTAGTACCAACTAAATGATTTACTCTTCTAAAGTATGCCCTGTGAGGAGCTTAATCATGTTAGGAGTTTACAACAACACTATTAGGTTCTACCTAGTTAATGGATTTTCCTTAGGCCTATTAGGACCTTTACCCTATTAAGAGTATCCTTTTTAGAGGACTTTAAACACTTGACAAAGTGTCACCTTGTTATAGGATTTACAACAAAGATCTATTAGGACCTACTTTGTTAAGGGATTTAACGTGTTACAACTATTAGGGAACAACATAAAGGATAATATGTACAACAAAACTACCTCTAATTGATCAGATCCACTGAAGCACACAATATCTTCAAACACACTTAACTCCTCCCTGACTCCATCACAACTTGCACTTTTCACCGCACTAGTCCAACATACAATCAACACACTTAACTCTCAACTTCATCCATGATATACTGAACTTTTAAGTCTGCCACCTTAATCAACCCTAAATTATAATTTCAAACATCCTGCTCAAATCGAAAATGCCACAAAACAAAATTAATTGTACAAAACACATTTCCAAGACCGTGTCAGCCAATACAATGATTTACATAAAATATTGTGTCAAGGAGTCAAACACATTTTGACCAAACATAAGCTTCCTCTAGAATATTCTCCACATGCTAGCATCAAACAATGTGATTTCAGATCATCACCTCCAATTGATAAGACACGTAAATAGATTGTGACTACTTCAATCAATTCCTCCACAACCTCAAGAATGATCACCAATCAATGATTTATCAATTGTCACTCAAGGATATAATCACTCTAACCTGTTAATAGCTTTGACTCTTCTCACCGAGCACCCAAAGTAGTTGTGAATGCAATTATATCATCTAAACACTGTTGACCACCATATCTTATAACCATGCCACAAGAAAAAATAAATATTTGACAAGACATTCAAATCATATGTCACCCATCATTAACTATTCTAGCATTTTTACTATTATACTTCAACCGATCACAACTTTCACATAAGATCACTTTAGTAGTAGCAGTCATCCATTAGACATCTAGAGATACACCTAAGTCTCCCATAAATATATAGACCATTGAAATTCATTGAATCCCTTCATTCATCACAATTATGCTTGGAAACAAACTAAGAACACAAAGACAATAGTTGACATCAATAACAACATAATATTTGATCATCCTATAATCAAATATGCATCATGACATATCCAAAATTAACTTAACATCACTACATTAGATATACAAAAATATCCCCCTTTGGAATTTATGGAAACACTCTCTTCCTCTCTTCAATCTTCCTCTCTCCAACATGATACATTATGCATAAAAAAATTTCCACTTTTGTGTTTTGTGATTACTCACCCTTTCACTGAACTTCTCTCATTTGCACTACCCTTCTACAACTCTACACACTCTAGATACATTCTCCACCTTTGAAAATGATTCTAATGGTTCCAAACACACATGATAGCTTATTTATTATACTTGGCTAACCAAAACATAGTACTACATAGACAAATCCCCCAAAGGAGTAGCCCCACAACATCAATCCAAACATAAAGATATTCAATGAATACACTTGGATTGATGCAACTGCATCTTCTTTTAATTCAAATCAGATAGTGGAATGACCCTAAACCTACCTATTAGATACTCAAATATATCCTTAGGAAATGTTTTAGTGAAAATATCAGCAATGTGCTCCTTAGTTGGCACATACTCCAACCTCACTTCCTTTTCATGTACCTATTCTCTAAGAAAATGATATTTGATAGCTATATGCTTAGTCTTAGAGTGCATCATCGGGTTCTTTGAAATGTTAATACCACTTGTATTGTAACAATAGATAACCACTGATTCAATTACCTTATCCTAAATTCCTTCAAGAATCTTCTTGATCTAAACTACCTAAGTACAATTAATTGCAGCAGCAACATACTCAGTTTCAGTTGTTGATTAAGTTATGCTTCTTTCTTGTCCAGCATACAAGCCTTTCACCAAGAAAGAATGCACCTCCACTTGTCCTCTTTCGATCATCAACATTACCTACCCAATCAGTATCATAAAACACTTTCAAAGAGAAATCATATTTATGTCCATACCAGAGACCATAATCTTCAATCCTCTTAAGATATCTGAAGATTCTCTTTACTGCAACCAAATGAGATAACTTGGATTAGAATAAAATTTGGCCACTAATCCAATTGCCTATGCTATGGCTTGTTTGTTGTGTACTACATACTATAGCTTATTGATCATGGACTTATAAATTGTCTCATCTACCTCTTTAAAATTATCTTCCTTTGATATTTTGCAACCGATTACCATAGAGGTACCAACCAGTTGTGAGTCTTCTACCCCAAAAGACTTTAGGATTTCCCTTGCATATTTGGACTGGCTTATGTAGATATCATTTTTAATCTATTGAACCTGAAATCCAATTTTGAATTTAATCTCACCAATTATAGACATCTCAAATTATTTCCTCATCTCATCTACAAATGATATGCTCATCTCTTTATTGCCACTAAAAATGATATCATCTAAAAATATCTTAGCAATCAACAACCTATCATCTTTCTCAATCTTCAAATACACATTATTGTTACCACTTGTCCTTAGGAACCCAATCTAAATCATATATGAGTGCAATTTCTCATACCATACCCTAGGTGTTTGTTTCAACACATACAAAGCTTTTTGTAATTTTCACAGCATGTTCTTACCTTCTGAAAAATGGACATACTTGCAACCTTACATTATAAACACTATTTTTCATCTATTAACTAATTATTTTTTAATCATCTATTTTATTCTAATTTCATTCCCCAAATCATCTAATCAAATCCCCCAAATTAATTAAATAATTAACCTTAATTGATAATCTTCATTAATTAATTAAATTCAATTTCCTAAAGTTTAAATTTAAATATTTAAACTTATTAATTAATTCTTCTAATTTAATTAATTTAATTTTATTCAATAATTCAATTCTAAACCAAAAAGAATTTAATTATCTCACATGTTGAATGCTTTAATTACAAAAATGAATTAAATATTCAATTAAATCCTTTCTTTGGTTCAAAAAAGAGAACTCTTGATCACATCTCCGATCACATGAATTACTCCACCTACCTCTTCAGTTCAAAAAGGTAACTCCATATTACCTCTTCACTTCAAAAGGTAACTCATAATCAGTTGTTCAGTTAACCAAACTTTATCTCCTCTCTCCAAGTTGAGGAGGTGGAGTTTATTGATGGCTCCAGTTCCCTTTGATCTCAACCGTTCATCCTCTAATCTCTGGGATTGATCTCAACCATTGATATCATTTCCATATTTTATATAATTAACCCTTCATACCCATTTCAAGGATCGAGGATTTCACGCTTTCATGCACCATTACTCTGTTAGATTGGTTCAAGAATCAAGCCTTCTTGCGATCAAACATCTAGGATTTCAAGATTTTGTGCGCCATTAATCTATCAGATTGGTTCAAGCATCAAGCCTTCTTGCGATCAAACATAAAGGATTTCAAGCTTTCATATGCCATTAATCTGTTAGATTGGTTCAAGCATCAAGCCTTCTTGCGATCAAACATCCAGGATTTCAAGCTTTCACGTGCCCTTACTTTGTCAGATTGGTTCAAGCATCAAGCCTTCTTGCGATCACACATTCACTATCATATTCTCAAAGCTCCCAAGTCATAAACACTGCCCATACCAATACTGAGCACCACACACACAGCATTTTAGGAGTAGAGAGAGAAAATAGAAGATTTGAGCTTTATTGGTTTGCATTCTTTTGTATTCCTCCTTGATTTCTTGTCATTTTATTGTTCGTAGGTTCATTCCTAGTAGTTTGATTAATTTATTTCCATTGCAAATTGGTGCTACTAACCCTCGTTATTGAGCGTACAGAACACAACCTATAAATTTTGGTGAACCCGGCGTGAACTTACAACCCGTGTAAAATTTGGTCATATCTTTTAAACTGCATGGAATATTTTTATGAAAAAAAATTTCACAGGTTAATGCTAATCTAAGGAGGCCACAAACCAAAATTCAGATTTTTTCTGGGTTTTTTAATTTTTTGTTGACATATCATAAAAAATCATTTATGGGCACAAATCAGAGTTTCTTTTCAAAAAATTACATTTTTAGAAAGGTCTTGAAATTGTAGAGGGGGTTTATTCTCTATGATTTTAATTTCTGTGAAATTATTTTGCAAAAATAATAGATCTTTTAAAACTTGTTTTTTTCTGATAAAATGGGTCCCTAGGGCACAAATTAAGGAATTGTTATCTAAAATTGTTTTTGCAGGTATTTGTTAACATAAGAGAGCTACATTCCAAAATTCAGATTTTTCTAAATTTTTTATGATATTTCAGAAAAAAATAATTCTGGACACAAATCAATATTTCTTATAAAAAAAGTTACATTTTTAAAAAATTCTTGAAATTATAAGGGACTTTATTCTGTATTATTTAAATTTTCTGAGAAATATTTTCAAAAAAAAAGAAAAATCTTTGAAAAGTTTTCTTTTTGTGTGTTCTTTCTTGATTTCTGTGCAAGATTGAGCAAATGACTAATGACCAAGAGGTTAATCAGATGCACCCTAGGTGCTAGATCACTGAGAGCTTCCATAAGAAGAACCACTAACAACCACACACAAAAAAAATCCATCTTGGAAATCACAGCAAAAGATCAAAGAAAAGCTTACAACAGGTATCTTGATTCTATCAAACGCTTCGTAGCTAAGTACAAGGTTACCATTAACCTTAACGCTCTTAAAAATTCTAGAGTTTCTGAATAATCTTCAATTTTTAGTTAGAATATTTTGGTACTAATCACTTTTTTGACATCTTATGGTGAGGAAATAGTTGACAAATCAACCTAAAATTCATTCATTTGTGTTTTTGGTCCTTAAAATGAACATTGCATGCAAACATTTTGAACCTCACTTTTCTAAATTTGGTGGTTAAAAATTGAACAAAGGCAAAAAACCTTTCAATTTGGTTCATTAAAATTGAACAAGAAAATCATCACCTTCTTTAGTCTTTAAAATTGAACATTGGTGCTTGTATGGGTGATTAGCTTAGTGCACACTTGGAATTTTGGTGTTTAAATTGATTAACCTTGTGTCTTGGGTCACTGGTGCGCTTGCACAAATCTATTAGATTACAAATATTTATACTTTTTTTATAAAGGCCTATCTTTGGAATGCACTTCTTACTTAGAGAATGACCTTAAATTGATAATCCTTCCAATCGATATATAAACAAGACGCGAAGCAAAGTTCTATTTTATATCTAACCAAGCTCCAGCGAGGTGTATTGATGATAGCCTGGATCGGTTGAATATCCCTAAGTAGCCAGCATGGTCAACTAGGCTCTTAAGTGAGTCACACATGTACAAACCGATTAGATAGATTCCATAGATTCTACTACAACATTGTTAAATAGAGGCCAACCTGATTCACCTCCGAACAAATACCTTATTATAGTGCAAGGGGTTGCAAATCAGGTTCCATCGAGATCCCCAACATATGTGCTCCAGGATATTGTGGTAGTGAAAGAGATCTTCACTAGCATAGAAACAATATCAGGCAATGAAAAAAAACATGGGCGCCTATGGCGTGGACCTTTGTGTCCTAGTAGTGTGATACTTGGTGTGTGAGCTAATGAACATTCAAGCATTGGGCCTATAACATTGTATTTTGAAGCCAATTTTAACCTAGATTAAACTGTTTGTCCTTGTTTCAAGATCTATGATAGATTATGAAACACATTGTCTATTGTGCTTGTTTTGTGATCAGTTTCCAAAAACACAAAACCAACATCAAAAACTAGCAAAATGAGTCCAATGTGTTCAAGTCTAGGCTGTCAACATCAAACCTTTTCTGCAATCAGAATCGTTGTTTCAGAAATCAATTTTATTAGATAGATACACTAGATTTGATATCTTTTTCCAAACTATTTCCTTTTGTCGTAGTTTCCCACATCTTGCTGTAATTGACAGAATTATACCGCAATCAACCATATTATTGCCGCACTTGAGCCTTTAATTATTGCAATCATTGATTATTTACCATATTTGATCTGTCACTTTACCGCAATCAGTAAAAGTTTGCCGCACTTAGCCAGGAAACTTTGAACATCTATTTTTTCCTAAAAACCTTGGGAAGATTCCCTATTTTGTGTAAAATATTAGTGTCTATATCCCATAAAAATGCAAATAATATTTTTTGAATCTCTAAACATTGAAGATCATCCATTCTTTGAAAGCACGATTATTGTCTAAAAAAATTGTTAGTTCAAAATTTTAGACTTGATTATCTTGATCCCCTTATCTCAAAATCATCAATCTCTATCATCGACTTTATCCAAGATAATAGTCATAATTCATATCTTATATCACCAAGTCTTTTGAAATCAAGAGAAATTGAAATCTATCCCTAGAATTACCCTTGTCCAAACATAACTCGAACTCTCCTAGAAATATTATCCTTTCTTTTTCTTTATATCACTTATTTTAGTTTTAAAAAATTGGACAAGACTACATCTTATACACCCTAAGGATGACCTTTCACTAGGTCGAAGGCTAGGAAAAAACATGATGAGTCCTACATTAACTAGTTCCCCCGTGGGATCAAGAGCAAGATGATGACCCTTTAAGAAACACTAGTCCTACTCTTTACATTGATAATCATCATAGACCAAAAATATTCCAAGATGTCACAGATGAGGAGCTCAAAGACATAGAGAAAGATGCCTATTCAACACAAGTAGTTGATGTTGTGGTTGAGAGAAATCCTAGAAGGATTTTAGTCATGTTGATTAAGAAGGGAGTCAAACTCCCCGCTGAATTTAATGTGTCAACAACATGGCTAGAGAACCTTCTATCAAGCCAAAACACAACTCGGCCCTCTCAAATGGAACCTGTGATGTCCCAAGTCTTTCCATCATTGATGACAGCGACATCAGTGCAGACTGTGTCAAATCAGACTAGCTCTGCAAATAAAGCTAGCACATCATCCACATAAAGCATGATAGGATCCCAAATAAGTGCACCCTTGGTCACTAGTATATATCAAGCCTCGGCCTCATGGTCTTTTACATCAAACACTCATGATAATTTATTAATTTTGCAAAAAAACAACCTATTTGCGACTGTTCTAATACTACACTCAATCTCTACTAGCCTTGGGGTCAATACCTTGCTCCCACAGGGATCAGTCTATGTAGGTCTAACATTTAGTCAGAATCCACCCAAGGCTACACATTTGTTTCTACATGGATTACCACAACCCCAATAAGCACAATAAAAACAACAATCATGGACCAATCAAATACCCCAGCATCAAAATCACACATTGGGAAGCCAATATCAATTCCCAAGGACTAGATCATATGTCCCAACTCAATGAATACAGAGGCATAACCTCATACCTATAATGACACCTAGGTTCAATGCCGCCAATATTCCTTAATCTCAGACAGACATGGTAATCCAGCAAGTGCAAAGTATACAAACTCAAATGATAGACATGTAGAATCAGGAGAAAACCAAGTCCTACACCGTAGAGGATTTGTACCCATACCCCTTTGATCATTCATTTCACATTTCTCCACTTCCCACTCATTTATCGGTATCCAAGTTTGAAAAATACAGAGGTAGCACAAACCCTATAGAACATATCAGAGAGTTCTTTTCTAGTTGCATTGAGGTTTCACATGACAAAACATACCTAATGTGACTATTCCCACAAAGTCTAGTCAGAGCAGCAATGGAATGGTTCTCACACTTACCTCATGGCATCTTGTCTTGGGGAGAGTTGGCCAAAAATTTCATTGCTCACTTCCATCACAATATCGAACACAAGGTTAGTATCAAGGACCTCTATGAAATTAAACACAAAGATGGAGAATCCATTGTGAAATTACTACAAAGGTGGAGGAACACTTCAAATAGAAGAACATATGACGTGCCCGATCAAGACCTCATAGTCATATTCACCAACAATTTGATCCCAGATATGTCATTTACCACAAACCTGTAGCTGGCTCCTAACCTCAACCAACTCATCGAATGAGGAGTTCTCTATGAGAAAAGTGTGTTCAAAGGAGGTATCCTTGTAGACCCTACCCAAACAAACATGAACAAAATTGCAATGGATAAATCCAAGTGGTGCAGCAAGAACAAAAATGTCACCAGTGATGGTTTCATTGATGTAAAGATGGTCAACTATGCTCAAAAAAAGGTGTCACTGCAAGTAGCACCTATGGAAAAATAGAAACCCAGGGTGCCCACTCAGAAAGTGCACACTCAGAACCAACCACCCCTTATTCAAGCAGTAGCTATGTCAAACAATAAACTCCTCGCACAATGCCCATAATGAGTTCATTTCCTAAATGAGACTACACACCATTGGAGGAGTTGATAGAGTCAACCCTCAGAAAGTTAATACAATCCAATACTATCACTCTACCCAAAATAAGAGAATAAGAACATGGTGTTGTAAAACCAAAGTGGTAGAATGATAATGAATTTTGTGAATTTCATCGGGTAAAGGGACACAAGACATCCAACTTATATCAATTCAAAAACAGCATTCAAGATCTGACTGATACAGGGGTTATTGATGTCACAAATGCCCAAACCAAGGGCATCACTGATCATACAATATTCAATGACACATTCCATGATCATAAAAAAGGGGAAGCCTCAGGGTCTAGTGGACAATCCAAACAAGTTAATTACAGCTATGCTAACACTAACAACACCATCAACTACATCATTCCCTCAGATAGCTATGTGGCCACTATTACTATCAGAGACCCAAATGCTAAATGTGCTTTCACCTCGCGTTGGTCCAAGGTTGTCTTACAAGGAGTTCCTTCCCCATCTGCTATACTGGCTAATCAGCCAACAACCTATGATCCATAGACCATTCTTGTGGATTGGCTAAAGCACACGCCTTCCCAGATATCTTTGTTCAACCTTTTGCGCATATCCCTGCAGCACAAGAAAGCTCTCAATCAAGCACTCCAAAATGCAGTTGTCCCAAGGGACATAACTCCAAAAATCTTCCAAACCATGGTGAGCCACATAGCTTCAAACAAGCGTGCAACCTTTATATACCATGATGTGTTTCTACACAAACCTCTGCATAATGATCCCTTGCACCTACTCAACCAAGTTGATGAGTCATCATTGATAGTGGAGCTAGATTAAACATATGTACTTTGAAAGTAATCAAACACTTGGGCTATTCTGAATCCACTATTGATGTCATTAGGAGAATCAATATAAGGGCCTATGATGAAGAAGAAAGGTCTTTCAAAGGTATCATCATACTACCAGTCTAAATAGGCTCAGTCATTAAGAACACCGTGTTTGAAATCCTAGACCTAGAGTTGGGATATAACATGTTACTGGGAAGACCATGGATCCATGAGATTCAATTTGTACCCTCTACCTATCATGAATGCATTAATTTCCCATACTAGGGGGAAAAATTATCATTGAAGGAGGTCCAAACCCATTCCAATACTGTAACACCATCAAAAGCAGCACTCACAATCATGTACCTTCAAACCAGGAGGAAAGCATTCCTTCCACCTCAAATTATATTCCCAAGGATATAACAAGAAGGGCGGGGAATATATCCATTATAGACAAAGGATGTGGTTATTACAGCTATGAGGAATCATTTACCATCACCAACATGCCTCAAAGCCCAAGGCCATATGATATGCCACAACTAATGACAACACCTGAAACCCCAAAACTTGTTCTGTTTAAATGTCCACCCACAACATTTTTCAAATGGGGGGACATTGCGGATGAGAACCCTTTTGATTCAGATATAAACACTTGGTTGTATCAGGACTCACAAGAAACACCTCAAAAACACATACCTATGTCAACATATGGAGCCAACTTCACAATGCTGCAAAATGTTGGGTATGATGGTACAACTAGTCTAGGGGTAAGACAACAAGGTCTAATGGAACTATCTTTACCTCCAAACTAGAGAAACAAGAGAGGGTTAGGCTATGGAAAAAAAAACTAGTACTACCACCTGGGATATACCCATAGATCAAGAGAAATTTTCATAGTTACACCGGGGGAAAAACCTGGAACATGCCTTATTGAGAAATATACTCAAATAGTTATTGCCATCTGAAGTGGGAGCCTCTTATTCCTAATTAAACCTTAACCAAGATATCCAAGATGAAGAGGAAAGTGAGACATCAAATGATCATTCTAGCACAACCAATTCCCATGAGTACTAGTGGAGATCCATCCACAATTCTAAACACACCATCCCAGACTATTCCCCTTGGTCAGTAACCGCTATACACCTTGTGGATATGTTTAACCAAATGACCTTAGAGGACCAGCCATGTATTGAAAAACATATCGATAATAATTCTTTAGGTGGTGCATCCACATCACATTATAGGTTCATCGACACTATCACCATAGTCCTGTTTACCCAAATAGATTCATCCCCCATGAGAACCTTTGTCTCATGCATCCTGAACTGATAAAATGGGATCAACAAGGACAACCTGACATCGATACCTTTGAAAAAGATGAAGCCATTATAGAATTCATGGGACTCAGAGAAGGCATGCAATCAGGGAACCATAAAGAAGGTTTCTCTATTGACCTTGATAGATCAACCTATTTTGGGAGGAAGCTCCTCTTTCTAGTCAAAAAAGGAAAATAAAAAGAAAAAAAGAACAGTCAGTAAGTGAAAACTGCAAGGTGCTTTCTAACTCAAAAAATGACAAAAAGACGTATCTTCTAGTGAAAACCTCACTGAGGTGCTAGAGGATGAAAAGAAGGACCTCCTCCCCTCAACAGAGGAAAATTCAGCATTACTAGTTGAGGAAACATAAGAAGTCAACCGAGGTGATGAAAAGAACCCAAAGAATATCTATTTAGAAAAATAACTCACATCAGAGGAACAAGAGCAGTTCATTACTTCTTCAAAGAAAGAAAAATCACTTTGCATAGTCCTACTCTGACATGCCAGACCTAGATTTGAAGCTAGTGTTACATCATCTACCGTTGTAACCAAATGCCAACCCTGTCAAGCAAAAGTTGAGAAATATGCACCTACATGTCGCATTACTTGTCAAAGAAGAGATGAAGAAAATACTAGATGTTGGATTCATACAAACAATCCCATACGCAGATTGAATATCTAATGTGGTGCCAGTAACCAAGCATAATGGTCAGATCCATATTTGTGCAGATTTCAGAGATCTAAACAAATTTTGTCGTAAGGATGAATTTCCTTTACCAAATATTGACATGATAGAAGATCTCACAGTAGGACACCAGATGCTATCACTCATGGACGACTTCTCGAGATATAACCAAATAAGAATTGCACCATAAATCCAACATGACTTCATTTACATGTGCCCGGGGCACTTACTTCTGGAATGTAATGCCATTTGGCCTTTAAAATGTAGGAGCAACATATCAAAGGGCTATGACCACGATCTTCCATGACCTCATTCACAAAAAAATGGAAGACTATGTCGATGAAATACTAGCCAAGTAAATCCTCAAAGATAATCACATACAAGTGTTGGGACCCATATTTGATAGAATGATAGAATACATAGTCTGACTAAATCCAAAAAAGTGTGCATTAGGGATCACCGCAAGAAATCTTTGTGGATTCATTGTGTCACATCGAGGAATCAGGGTAGACCAAGTAAAGGTCAAGGCCACACTTGACATACCACCACCGACCAATATAAGGAAACTAAGGGGTTTACATGGAAAGCTTCAATCCATAAGGCATTTCATCACCCAATTAGTAGACAAGTGCCATCCATTCTAGCATCTACTACACAAGGATGTGACATTCATATAGATAGAACAATGCGAGCAAGAATTCCAAATATTCAAGGATTATCTATTGAAGTCTCCCATATTGGTGCCACCCATTCAAGGCCGACCATTACTTTTGTACATTTCAACAACTGACTCAACACTAGGAGTGCTCTTGGCATGATATGATAACCAAGGCAAGGAAAGAGTTGTCTACTACTATACGCCTCTTCTTTCGGTTCCCAAATCTTTCCAAAGGTGAGGGTTAGTAGCACAAGTTTCACAAATGAATGCAAATCAAGTATATAATGACTACTAAACGAATACTAGAAATGTGATCAATAAAATGTACAAGAAAGAGAAAGGAAGACAAATAAATGCAAACCCCACGATGCTTGAAGCTTCTATTATTTCTCTCTACTCCTTCTGAAACTCTATTCTTGATGCTCAGTATTGGCAGGGCAGCGTCTATGACTTGAGAAGCGTCGAGAATTTGATAATTGAAATGTGTGTGTGTGGTCGCAAGATAGCTTGAATGCTAGAACCAAACTAACGGAGTAATGGCGCACGAGAGCTTAAAATTCTAGACCATTCAAATAGTTATGAAGGGTTTATTATATAGGAATTGGTGATGATATGAATGGTTGAGATCAGTCCCAGAGATGGGGAGATGAACGGTTGAGATCAAAAGGAATAGGAGAGGTCCTCAGTAAACTCCACCTCTTTATTTGGTGAAGAGGAGATAGAGTTTGGTTAACTGAAGAGCTAATTATGAGTTACCTTTTTGAACTGAAGAGGTGGGT